>JAGVSQ010009398.1:0-13652 GCA_022683975.1 Rhyacophila evoluta | reverse complement strand
TGTCCCGGGAGTAAATATAAATTACCCAAGACTTAGGTTGCCACGCACTGAAGTGACTCTTATTATTATTATATATATATCTATGATATGAATGTGATTAATTTTTTCAGACGCCGTGGATTGAAACGAGGAATTGGTGCAGCGTGCATCGGTGGTGGCCAAGGAATCGCTCTTCTTGTTGAGGTTGTTTAATATTCTTCAACTAAGAATCCCATTCTCATCGAACGATGGATTATCTGTACTCAAAATATTGTATTTTAATTCTCATTTTGTTACCATGATCTATAGCTATTTTTGTTAAATAAGATCACTTTTTAATTAATTCAAATACATTTATATATTTTTTCATAATTAGATTAGACTATACGTCCAATTTAAATGATATTGTAAATAAAAGCAATCAATCACATGCACATAATATTATATTTTTATACTCATTTTTATACTGATCGTTGGTTTACATGGAATAAATTAATGGAAAAGTTGCCTGTCTTAATTGTTCAAATAATAATAATTTTGCTCATTTTTATAGCATTGAGAAGCAGATATTATTTTTAAGATGCTTTATTAGACCAGAAATACACGGTAAACATGGTGAATTTGAATACTGTATGAGACGAAAGTAATATGCAGAAATGTCACATTGCTTTGTCAAAGTTTGCCACAGAATTCAGGAAGACATAACCAGATAAATGCACACAAGACAATTAACTAGTTTGCGTTAAAATTGATGATCAGTTTTATTTTTAAAGGAAATAAAAAACCCAGGAAACACGATTGAAAGGTTAGCAATCGGAGGAAAATGAATATCGCTTGAAAATAAAACAACCACTAAAAAATTACAAGTCATTTAATAATTTGAAGTACAGGATTTTTTTTTTTTTATTTGAAACAGTCAAAATTAATTGTGAATATCAAATAAATCCTTTAGAGAAATAAAAGATAATTTATTTTTATTAAGGCAGTATTAGTTACATTCCTTACACATACACAAATATTGTTTGCATTTTTCATCAGTGATTTTACTACATGAATCCATTCAAATACTGAATTGGTTCTTTCAATAAATTCATAAAAAAGTTACATTATAGTTTATTTTTTAATAAAGGAATACCAAGTTTTAGTAAAAAAATATTGAAATCAAGTTATATGGAGCAATCACTCAAACAGTTTGATTTGCACATTCATCGAAAACTAATGTTCCACACAAATAGCTAGTTCAGAAATGCATATTTTCGACTCGAATTTTGATCAAGCTATAAATCACAAATTATAGTAATGGAGGATGTCCACACTCCAAACTCAAATACACGATCCACACAGTAATCTTAACACTTAAATAAAAATGATAAAATGTTGGATAATAAATTTATGGCTCCCAGTTTTTTTATATAATAAATTAATAAATTCAATAACAGAATGTATTTATAAAATCCAACTTCAAAGTTTAGGACATCTTTAGTTGTACAAGTAATATTATCACTTGACATATCAGCATAAAACATTTGACATGTGGAAATGTTATACTTTGGATAATTTTAGGGGCATCAGACATTGGTGAAGTTTTGATATAGCTGTCTGTACAATCTGTTGGAAAGTCTCGTCTTCATCACAGATGACTTGCTAAAATAAATTAGAATATAATGATTATATAGCAAAAAAAATAAAAAGAATAATAGTTTTGATAAAAATTAAACTGCCAACGAACCAGAGATAGTAGATCAATGAGTGCTTTTTTATCATCAACTGTAACATACAGAGTGTCTCCTTTGAACATTTTTGGAACAGAATCTTCACCAAACATTTCTTGAAGCATTTCAATTACACATTCCTAAAAAACATAAAAATAACCGTTAAATACTTGTTTTATTCTACCATAAATAAACATTTTAAGAATCATATTACGTTAACATACCCTGAAGTGCATTCTATCTGATTTAGGTATAGTAGGAAGGGCTTTTGGTGTCGGAGTTAACGATGCATTCATAACTCCAGCAACAATAGCATCTGCATACATATCCGTTACCGGTTGAGCTATCCACTATTCAATAAAACAAACAAATTAACTGTATGAGCTGGTTATATCACATATATATTAAGTCTACTGGAATTTTCTGTCTGTTTTTAATCAATTGAAAATAATGCAATTACAGTAAATTTATTGCAAAATATAATTTCCATTGTTAATGATGTCGTCTTCCCATCCTGATAATTTTAAAATTGGATTTCTATTGGAGGCGAAAAATTTTGTACATTTTTCTTTCAAACAAAATTGCAGAGAGAAACAGATAATTGGATAGCGCAAGGTCCTGAAAGTATGGTAAATGTAACAAAATTTTCCAGGTTAGCTCTACGATTTTCTGAAAAAAAAAAATTACAGTCCAAAGTAGATACTATATATATATATAGATATAAGATAATGATTGTGAAAATATAGGTCCCTAATAATGGAAGTATGTAGATTTCAAAATATTTTTAGTGGAGAACAGCACATTTGATAAATAGTGTTAATTATAGAAACACATCTAGATTATTCTAAAAGGAACATATACACGATAGGAAGCAGAACAAGCATTGTTCCTTTATAATCATAATAAACATAAAAAATCTAGGTAATTTTATTTATCTAATCTAATGTTAAATCATGAACATCCATAGTCTAGCATAAAATAAAAAAATATATGTACCTCTATCGTGATTGTTTTATTACTTATGGTAAGGTCGATACATTTGTACATCCTCCACTTGGTCTCTGTATTGTCGAGCATCTCTATGGTGCCCGCCAGTTGCGTTAAAATATGTTTGAGGAGAGGAATCGATCCAGAATAGTGTACCGATTGACGCTGTGTTACTTCCGACTGACTTAATTCTGTATATTCTGTAATAAAAATAATAATAGATGTATATTGTTAAGTCGCAAAATAAAAAAGCTGACTTAATTTCTAACTATATATTTCTTCCAAGTAGAGTATTAATACAGACATGGATGTTACTGTTGTTACTTTTAAAGTATTATATTTGAAAATGAATTCATAACATTTTCTAGAACACATTTCTTCACATCCGTAAAACAACTTATAGAATATATAACTAACTGTTTAGGTCTTCTGCAGCCAGGAGGTGATAATTGAAATTTCTTTTGATAATGAGACCCGAAAGAGGTGCATTAGGAGTTGGTCCTTCAACTGCAAGTCTGCCGATAACCTGAGATTATAGAAATCATTCAATATCATTTAAATTATTAACCCTTTGAGGAATATAAACGCACACATACGTCCGAGCGCCTTGTCGCCTTATTTTTAAAGCCATTCTTTAATATGTTAATAAAATGTTATTATTTCTTTTAATATAAATATTAAATAGATCTCTCAATGAAACGTGGAAATCATTATGGTTATATCATATATTTTTAGCCTAGAAAAAAATATGTTAACATGAAAAAAAAGTTGTCTAAGTATAATTATTATGATTTGTATATTTATTATGAAAGAAACAAAAGTTTATTTATATTGCTGTCACAGAAACACATAAATCAGTCTTATAGGTTCAAATTTGTTCTCAAGTGCTCCATTTATTCCAAAATGGGAATGGCCACATAATTATGGTGATGTTATACACATTCTTACCAATTTGGAATAACTAACTGTTTGTTTTGTTCATTGTTTGGAAATAGAAGAGCAACGTTTACAAATCAGCATATCCGGTTTGATTTATTTCATGTTACTAGTCAAATTGAGAGCAGTGAGAGATTTTGGTGTGTGCATAAAAAATTAACTCACTAATGAAAGGGTAGGTATACTCATATTTTTGTTTATTGACCTGAATGAAAGTGGGCAAAGCTTGTTTTAAAATTATATACTTTGAACAAAAGTAATGATCCGAGTGTCAAATAATAGATTTTTATGTATCGACATAATGTAAGACTAAGCAGCATGGTAGTCTACATCAGTATTTCCAAAAGTTGATAATTATTGTCATGATTTATTTGAGTAAATTTATTCGCATTCCACTTTGTAGATAATTTTATATATACACATTTATTTGACAAGTAATACTATAGAAATACGTAAAAAGATTGGTCTAAAAATTATCATTCTAAAGGATGTTGATGTATGGTTTCACAAATGAAGAATCAGAAAATATCAACCCTGCTACATTAAAAAATGGTAGAAATAATAATTTTGAATTGTAATATTGTTTTTGTTTAAAAACTATATTAGGATTTAGTATAATTAGTTATTAATACCTTTGCAGTTTTTTGTCCACGAAACACGAGTCTCACTGCATGCGTATTTCTGGGACTGTGAAGTGTGAGAGAAGTTCCATGTTCTCGCTGCAGAGCACCTCTTAAGCGAGACATTTCATTTTGTTCTCCATGTACCAATACCTAAAAGTAAAAATCTCATTTAACCATATGCACCTGTGAGTCGGGTGATGACGTTCCCTGTACGCCAACGACTCACCCCTAAGTCGGCACGATTTCTTTTACTAAATGTACAATATTCTAGATCTGAAAAATGGTTTCTCATTAACTCATTAATGCATACACATGACATATATGATGCGAGATCACACTAAACATCTGTCCCTTTTTTATTATTTTTCTTGCATGTTTTAATATCTCGAAAATCTCTGGCGTACAGGGCAAGATCATATACTTCGCAAATGACAGTTAAAGAGTTAAACAATTTGCCTGATTTTAAAAGATATGGTTAGCATTCTACGTCTTGTTTTTGGCTCTATTTAGTTATATGCTTCATATTAGAATCTAATATTTAGATAAATAAATATAATTAGCTTAAATATGGAGCGATTCCAAAACTTAAGCATCTAGAATTTTTTGTTGAATACTAACAACATGAGGTGGTTTCAAAATTCTGATAAATTCAGAAGTTTGCTGGTAATCGGTGTGAGCCGAGAATGAAATATAATCCACGGACATCTTGAGAGGAAGTTTTTGACCAGACATAGTTGTTATTTCATCTGGTTCTGAGAGGATAGTTTTGGCCAGTGTGCCTTCGACACAATATCCTGAAAAATAGAAATAAAATTGCAATTATTTGGAGTTATCATGAATGATATAATTCAGTTGTTAAACTGTGATAGGGTAAAATTTCGACACAATAAAATCACATTGAAATTAAAATAGTAATACTTTTACCTGCTATAATAACTCCATTTTTTGCATCAGTACACCATGATTCAAAAAGTTCTCTAGAAAGGCCTGACTGCATCATACCTGGCGACGCCATTATAACACACGGTCCGATATCCTCGAAATGGTCAATGCCCTGGCAAAACAAAAGAAATCTTAATTAAAAACAAATTTCTGTACACAACTAGCAAGGAGAATAAGGCCATGAAAATCATCCTTGCAAAGTGGAATAAATTTATTTTGTCATGGCATTTGTTGATTTAATTTCACCATCGGCAACACTATAATATAGTTTTGACAGTTTATGAGTAATGATTATTTGAATTCAATTTGATTATTTTTATCTTTATCTTTTAATGATAAAGAAAGAATAATTAGTTATTAAAAATGAAAAAACTTAGAGATTAAATAACACATAAAAGAAGAATTGAAATACAGACCACCATTCGGTTCGTGTTACCAACCGGCAGGCGATATTGAAGGTTAGAATTTATATTTTGACATTTAGCTGAAGGATTTGTTTTTTTTTTTAATATTCTAAATTTCAGTTTTTAGTTATAGATAATTCAATTATATTGTAGAGAAGATGCGTTAACACATATTTTCAGATATTGTGTTACAGAATCTACACATTTAGTAAGTTAGTCAGTTCAAGTACATGAAATTTTACATGATTGAAAAATATTTATATCAAGTATAATATAGAGAAAGCCATCGATACACTGTTAAACTAACTTCTAAACATGTTATATTACATATGATTGGTGATTTTTAAGGATCGACTTTTTTATAACATGTTTGCTCCCGAGGTGGAGCATCTGGATCTATAGTGTGAAGATTCATTCGGAAAGTCGTATATATGGATCTCCGCAATGTCTTGACAGATTATTTTTCACATAATACATAAGGATTGACTACCTACATACAAACTAATATGAAATCTGATTATTTATATTGCAACATTATGAGGGTTCACATACCTCATATTAAAGTAATTTTAGTAACTCAACTTCCTTAAAAAAAGTTTTAAAACCTTTGCCAAAAGTAAAATTAATCAGTAATATTATATGCCTAAGATGACATGATTACTCTTTAATCATTAATATTACAATGCTTGTGTTTTTATTCAGTCACATTCCTTCCAAGAAATATCTAATCATGCCTAATATGTTTTGGGTATTTTAGATAGCCCTTCCGCTCTAAAATGAATGAGTGGCTAGTGACATTTTTGGAGGAGAACCGAGGCTTAGTGGTGTTGATATTTTGTCTCCCGGCAAGCTTCCTCTTTAATATTGCCTTTCGCATCAAGAGCTGGCTCTACCAGACCTTATTTAGAAGCCCCGATCATCATGATGACAGAGTCAAAGACATTCAAGCAAAGGTAAATAAAGTATTCTTTTGAAGAATAGCATGATACAAGAAACTTTGTTCAGTATTAATTTCAGAATTATGTAAAGTATTAATTGAGTTTGATAGAATTTCATAATGGTTAAAAGAGTCTACGAATATATGATACAAAAGAATATACATATATATGTCCTATTTTGGAATATTCTTGATCAATTGATTCACCCTTTATTGTAATATATTTGTTGTAAGACTTTACTCTCTTTTTTATATTTGTCACACATTCGTAAATATCCCTTATACTTTTTAGTATGAAACATGGCTGTAATAGTACACCAATAACTATCTGGATAGTTAGTAGGATGTAAGATGAACATTTTCTTTATCTTCAATATAAATTATTGTAGTTGTATATTTTGATTTCAAAATATGTATGTATATGTTATTGGATAAGCGTCAGCAACTTAGAAATGCGGAAGAAACTTGGGGAGAGCTTTGTTAGTAGATTGATCCCAGCTAGTGGCAACGAAAATGAAAATATTAGATTTAATTATTTCGATCACGGCAATCTCAGTTTGGCTAGCTACCATTGATGAAAACAATGGATGTATTAATAATGAATGTTTGACTCCACAATATAATGTATGCTAAAGCTGTAGTAATTTAGTCAAGTAATACAAAGTTTACAATATTTTTTTATACTATGTATTTATTAATGACACTTATCATTAACTAAAACTGTTAAGCAGATAACAAAGATTCAAATCATAGATGGTCCTTTTTATCTTTGCAGGTGTTTTAAAAGTAATAAAAGACTTGAAAACAATCCTTATCTTTGCTTCATCCAGTGAACTCTGTGATAAAGAAGTCATTAGAAATACAGTTTAAAGCTATGATTTTTTCCTTATAGCTATGTTTTATAATGATGATAAATGTAATAATATACTGCATAAATAAATTATTTTGAAGTTAGTAATGATGGCTATTGAATGGTCTATATCAGTGGTCGCCAGACTCAATAAGGAAGAAAGCTACTTTCAGAAATTGAAATTGCCTGGCGAGCTACTTTTACATATTCCTTCTTTATAATTTTTTATCATCGCCCTTTTTGTACCATACACAATGTTATTATATTACGTCGGTCTTCGTACGATTACGTATTATCATATTACGGTATTTAGCATCCAGTAGCTTGCTCGCAACCTTATGGTGCCCATTGGTCTATATCGGGGTTTCCCAAATTATGTTCCGCGACAATTTGGAAAGCTTTTGTGCACTGTAACAAATTCAAAGATCTTCTTACTAGTAAGAATTACCCAACCTAAAAAATAAGCTAAGTGTTCCGTTAAAATTTCTGGGTTTGTGAAGTGTTCCATTGCAGAAAAAGTTTGGGAAACCCTGGTCTATATGATATGTCCCGTATGAAAAACAAAATATGCTATAACATGAATGCATGAAAATGTGATATGGTCAGAAATGCAGATGATGAATACAATTTAAAAAATAATACGAAATGATAAATATTACATATATAATACTATTTTTTATCAAGACAGACATAAGGTAAAACCTGGGTCGAAAATAACAATTTTATCACAAAATTTATTCTAATCATTCTTTACAAGATTTAATAATTATTCAACTGAATTAAGTTACATTATACACTGAATTTTTTTGTTGTCTTTAGGTACAAATATGGAATAGACTTCCTAAAGATGAGCGTCCTCTAATGTGTACCTCTCGCCCTAATTGGTTGTCTCTGTCGACCACATTCTATCGTAAAGATCTTTGCCATAAGATACCCGTACCGCTGTATGATATCTTAGAGTTTGATGAAGAGAATCAAACAGTCAGAGTCGAGCCCATGGTGACGGTTGGTGAGATTACAAAATATCTCATACCAAAAGGATACACATTAGCTGTTACTTTGGAAATTGCTGATGCCACTCTAGGAGGTGAGTTTCCATTGACAATATAAATTATAAACTTCATTATATAAGTTAAAATGATTATTCCTCAATCACAGCATATGAATTTAATTAAATCTAATTTATTAAGAAAGAATAATAGAAATTTATGATTAAATTTCAGTACATAATTTTAAGTTACAATATATCACAACATTGATGAGTTAATGTTTTATTTAGGTCTGGCAATGGGAACTGGTATGACGACACACTCCCACAAAGTTGGTCTTTACCAGGAGACAATAACCAAATATGAAGTAGTTTTAGGTGATGGAAGCTTTGTGGAAGCGACAGCTGACAATGAAAACTCTGATCTTTACAAGACATTACCGTGGTCACACGGCAGCCTCGCATTTCTAGTGGGTTTGACTCTGAAGACTGTACCTATTAAACCATATATACGAATGAAATATACTCCGGTCACAGGACAGAAGCAATATTGCGATAAAATACGAGAGGTTTCAGGAGCAAACGATAAGAATTTCAATAAACTTCCAAATTATGTTGAGGCTACAATTTACAGTAAAGATAAAGCTGTGATAATGACAGGAGACTATTCTGATTATGATCCAAGCCTTCCAATTAACATCTTAACAAGATGGTACAAGCCCTGGTTTTACAAATATGTAGAAAGTTTTCTGGATAAAGGGGAATATGAAGAATTGATACCGTTACGCGAATATCTCCTTAGGCACAACAGAGCTATATTTTGGGTAGTAGAATCCATGATACCATTTGGAAATAATCCTTTATTCAGGCTACTTTTTGGTTGGTTACTACCACCTAAACCAGCATTTTTAAAATTCACAACCACACCTGGCATCCGAGCATTTACATTTACAAAGCAAGTATTCCAAGATATTGTGCTGCCAATTACTGAATTGGAGAAACAAATTGATATATCTGAAAAACTTTTCGAAGCATATCCTTTATTGGTTTACCCATGCAGAATATATGATCACGGGCCAGTATCAGGACAAATAAAACGACCCGCTGAGAAATACATTGTGAAAGACACAAATTATGCTATGTATAATGATCTGGGTATTTACGGAGTGCCAGGACAGGTAAAGAATAAGAAACCGTACAATCCGGTCACTGCCATGAGAGAAATGGAAAAGTTCACGAGACAAGTTGGAGGTTTTTCATTTCTATATGCAGATATTTTCATGAAACGAGATGAGTTTGAAGAGATGTTTGATCTAACATTATATGAGATTGTCCGTATCAAATATTTTGCTAACAATGCTTTTCCGCATTTGTATGACAAAGTTAAACCTGAAATAGATGTCTTTGAAGTGGGAAGTAAAAATATTATCAAATAATTTAATGTTTAATAATTACTATTGAAAATCTTTTATAATCTCATTAAAATGCGTATTAATTATTTTACATGTGTGTACTTTATCTTGATTTGGATGACATGTTTTAAAATGAAAAGACAAATTACCATCTATGGTTTGATGCTGATCACATACCAACATTATCATTTTTTTTTCTTCTGATTATATTGGTAAATGAAAGAAAACCTTATTGAAGATTTTCTGCTAATTAAAGGTTGGCTTTATGAAAGATACTATTTCATTTGTCGATTATTTTCCATTCCGTGATATTGATATACCTCATGATAGAACAAATATATATATATACAACATTTTATGTATTTTTATATTGTATTGTACGCTAATAAAAGAGAAAATTTTATAAAAATCTTTTTTTTCTCCTTAGAAAATGTATTATTATTATTATTTACCTTGAGATTTGAAATGTGCTTGAAAACAAATGGATTATTGATGGCAATCTGTCGTCTGATCTTGTCATTCATTGCATTAACATATGTCTGGTAAACAGCCATACATTTTTTTGCAAGTGAGGATGCATAGTAAATTGGCACATCATGAAGTTCTGGATGCAAAGACCAAAATTCATCTGTTGACAAACAAATGATAATATATTTATTTATTCCTAATTCTCCAAGAGAGTCCATTACCAAAAATGTATTGAAAAAAGAATGCTCAATAATCACTAAAATAACTAGAGGACTCAGCCGCTACTCTTCAGAGTGACTAGGTAGGTCTTTTGCTTGAATAAAAATCACATTACAGCGGCACGGAGACTGATTTTTAATAATAAGTAAATATATAATGAGCTATTGTCGATCACCCAAAATCTGATGAACAATTAACTGAAACATGAAATTGGAGTTTCGATTTCCCTTTGTTCTTATTTCAGAGCTAAATTTTTATTTATTCGTATTATAGATAGTATAATATATAGGTGTAGATTATGGCCATCCCCACACTGTTTAAATCTATAAGCTCCACTTTCAGAGCGGATATGGTATAGAAGAAGAGAAGATCCTAATTAATCCTAATAATTCCTACTATCCCAAATGTTTGTACATTAATTTAGTGATTTGTTAGTTATATGTGTAATAAACAACAAAGAACATTTTTTGTCATGTTATGTTATCGTTTGTTTTAGCAACACGATCGTCAATTGTTTATCGTGTCTACTTATTTTAGTAAACAATTGAAAATAATAAATGAAGTACTGCATAATGTAGTTTTATTTCAATAAATAGAGTGTTTCACCATTTATTCTTCTGTTTACACGAGAATGTGTCCCGCCAATCTGAAAGATGACGCAATGTGCACAGTTGAAACATCACACTACTAGTAATGTGCTGAACCGGTACTTTTTCACTCGTTCACTTTTCAAATACTCAAATATTTCCATGTAACAAATAATTGTTGGTTATATGGAAATTTGGCTCAGGATTTGAAGTTAGTCACAGATATTTTGGAAAAGATTACTCGAGTGATGTGATAATAGTGCTTCCAATTTGCTGTAAATTGAATGCACAAAATTGCTTAATTTTTGTGACCAACTTCACAAAAATAAAGTAAAATTTAACCAACATTTTATGCTCTTCATCTGCTTACTACTAACTGGAATGGTACAGATATTATTTCTGCTACCTGGCTACTTTATAAAATTTGAATTAAGCTTTATTTGGAAGATTGTTCAAAGTTCAATTACATACTGAAAAAAAAATGTTATTATTATTCAATAACTAAATTAACAGTACATAGCAAAAATAAAAGTGGCACTGAAAGAATAATGTAATGTTAAGTTAATGATAAAACAATCCAATGTGTCAGCAATTTACGAATCTTCACATAATGGGGTGTGAGTTTGTCTACAGAAGTTGGGTCATAATGTCTTTGTATTAAATATTATGATTTTTTAATAAAATATACAATTATTTATAACACAAAAACAGTTGACATTATAGAAATGACTGCACTACTAATACTGTATATATTAAATTGTACATGTGTATAGGACTAACTGGGAATATGAAAAACATATGCCAAGTTGAAGAGACATGTAGGTAATCATTTAATCAATTTTTTACATTATGTCCACTTTGAAAGTGGAGCATATTGATCTCAAAAGTGTGACGATAGTCAATCCAGAAATGGAGTAGTCAAGATTTATGTCGATAGAATTTTTTTTCACAATGAGTGAGCCAATTGAACAACCTATTGGTATTCATACCTACATTTAAAATTTTTTAATAATTCAGTAGCTGTAGGAGTTGAACTCCAGTTTTGAAACGTGCAAGCCAACTCTTGCCTACTGGGGAGATAAAAAATAAGAAAGGTACCTAGCAACTACCAAACCTATTGTGAGAAGATAGAAATAGAGAGAGATGAATACTAACCCAAAATAAGTAATAGTTCTTGGGCTCGCCCAAGAGCAAAGACAGGAATGAGACATCTTCCACCCCGTGTAACAATATCAGCCACCAAACTTGTGAAACGGCTTTCTCGATCTTCTCTCTTCTCATGAATGTGTGTGCCATATGTAGATTCCTTTTAACATTTCAGAATATATAAACGATTTCTATTCGACATATTTATTGGTTTATTTGACAATAAGAGGTGGGATGATTTATTTTTTCTTCTGTACAAATTACTATACAGCTTTGTCGCTGATACACGTTCTGAGACAACATTTTAAACAATATTTCCACACAACTCAATGCTAAAATTTGTATGTTTTGGAACAGGGTAATGTTTCACTGGTACCTCTAATTGATTTAATTGTTTTATTTCACCACAATAGTTCTATTTTGGCGAGTAAATCATGGGAATTAATGTTCATATGTGACAAAAAAGTATTTTCAGTTTCATCATTTTCTCTCTCGATATTCTGTATATTTTATTTGAAAGCCTGTAATTTTAGTGTAATGCTAGTGTTTTGCAGAAATTCTAATAAACGAAAAATATTTATGTCAATGAGAACTTTCTCCAATACTGATTAGCTAGACTGCTGTTCTTCGGAAAGTGACAGTATCGCCGTTTTAAAAAAAACAGCACTCGGTTATTCTTCTTATACTATGTTCGCGCTCAAAGTGGAGCATATGGATCTACACAGTGTAAACATATCCACTCCGAAAGTGGAGTATTATTATTTTATTATTACAGATTATTTTTCACGGGAATTGTTTGTCAAACAATTGCTTAATCTAATGGGCATCCAGTCCTGCATTTTTGGATTATGAAAAATCCAAAAGATGTGGGAATCGAATCAGCATTTTCCAGATTGCTGGGCATGCATGCTGACACATAATTATTTAAAAAGAAAAAGAATAAAATACAATATAGCAAAAAAAATATTTCAATATTCGTCTATTTCAAGTTGTGTTTTTCTAAAAACAGTGACAGTTATGCAAACCAAATGAGTGGTTAAGGTTGAGGATCTTGTTGTGACTATTTTAATAATACAAATTTTAACACTTTGTCTGCGGGACCCTATCTTTACCCTATCCTGTGTATCTACAGGACTCGGAACATTCCCTGGATCATACTTTAAATATGTTGACTGCCAACTGTAGTCAAAGACTTTTGCTTCATTTTTATAAGAAAACCAGAATCATTCTCGCTCTATATTTCATAAATGTCATCATATCAATTTTCATGTGTGTTAGGGTTATCCTACTCTAGACTATCATTTTTTAACGAAAATCATCTTTTAATTTTTTTTTTACCAGTTCGGATATAACATTTTAATACTTTCATAAATTTTGAATGAGTTTATTAACACATTGTTTACGGGGATGTTTTTTAAAAAATGTGACACACATGTATGAAATTGGAATGCATTGATTAATC
>JAGVSQ010009397.1:0-13652 GCA_022683975.1 Rhyacophila evoluta | reverse complement strand
ATCAAAATATCGCGTAACTTTCAAACTTGGCTTATTCCAAATTCATTTAGTTTCATAATTTATATTATATAATTATACGTTCTATCTAAAGTCAGTCGATCAAAGCACTTGTGCATGAACAGTTCTATTTACCTGATTAAGCACCAACACCGAGCAGAGCTGACCAAATATACTATACATCCGTTTAATAGAATAGTTACTTCTACTGTTACAATAATTTAACATGCTGACTTGTTTGATTTCTTATTTCGACTATAAGAAAAATAAATTATATGCCATCTCATATTTTTTAATAGATACGTTGTAAATTTCAACGGTAATCTTCTTGATTTTACAACATTATTTTCAAAAATTTACAATAAAAATATATAAATACAGTCAACCATCTGGAGGGTCATTTCCCGAAAGGGTTAGCCAGATATGTATTTAATATCTTATTATTTACAACTCCTGTATATCAATAATTAAATTCTATACATGCTGAACTACCAATTATATAATTACTTTTACACAAAAATATTATGCTAAATGTGAGTGTATAAAAAAGTAACTCAATTATCGAAGAAAATAACTATCATAGATTTTTTAAGAATAAACACAATACAATTAATTTACTAGACCACCATTTCTAGATGGTGGGTCCTAGCTTCATGTCACGAAAGACAAATGCCAACTAGTCAATTAAAAAATTCTCAAAAACCAAGATCAATAAATAAAATTATCATCTACTCCGAACAAGATTTTTTTATTTAACAAGAAACATCATCGCATTGGTTTTGGGTTGTTTTATTAATGTTAATTTGTAAAAAATGCTTTATATATCAAGTCGTTTTCGGCAAAAGATAATAAGCGGCAATTTGGCAATTTCCTTTTTTAAATCAAATCAGTTCAAAATAAATAGCCGCATGGACTGGCAAAAGATCATAAGCAATGCAGCAGTCGAAGTCATAATTTATACATTTTTCATTTTATCAGAGTATTATGTTATTATCAATTAAGCATTATGAGACATGTTATGCTTTCCCAAACGTGTTATTATGAATTACAAATTATAAATTGACGCAAAAATAATGTCAATAATCATGAAGTTCATACAGAAAAATCCCTAGCAAATTCAGTCATACAATAAAAAACTTTGTTATTTCTTCATATACATTATACAATCATAAATAGGAGAACATATATTATATCCTCACGAGATTTCAAAGGTACCTGTCTAGATTTGGAAGTACGCATCATACTTAGAACCCATGTCTTCTTATCATGAAAACCGCTGCTTTTGGAAAAATGTCTGAAACTTAGGACTTACATTCAATGCCTTGTCTCTATTTTATACATTTTCCGTGCCAGTCAAATTTCCCATCAGGACATACACACTTTATAGAACTCACCCACCATTGGCACATTCCAGGTTAAATACATCCTTCCTTGTATAGTTTCCTATAATAAACTTGACATCGGAAACTTGCGGATCTTTTACTACTTCATCTGACCATCGAAGATGTTGAATATTTGATGTCTGGCCCACCATATAAATTACATATCTAACCTAACATTTTCATGAAAGTTTATTACACCGGCAATTTCTAAGAATCCACAGTTACCATTGTCCATAAAATCTATACATCAAGACCAATCTTAAATAGATGTGTGATCTCCAGAAATATGCCTGACATATAGGGCCAATGCCTAATTGTCCTGAATATCGAAATAGTGGAATAACTTAGCTATAATTTCTGTATTCCAAACAGTGTAAATATATTGGCTGACATTATCAACCAGAAATTCTGAAGCCCATTCAAACATTGTAATCTTCATCGTAATCATATCATCGCATTCATAATTATGAATATATTCTTACACTTGTTAATTTACACTGTAGATATAAATACATTATTTTAATGTGTTATGGCTGTTAATCTGGCTGATTTCATAAAATCCAAAAAGACTACGATACTATCGGTGTCTTAAGATTTTTGACTTGTTATGGAGTTACTCGTGATTTATCTGCTCCTCACTTAGCACTTCTTGTCATTGCTAGATAATCAGTCTTTTAACTCCAAATGATACTCCATTGCAGAAACCATCTTTTTATAAAAGAAGTTAACAAATCTTTCAAATAAGTCTGATTGACAGTTTTTACTTTTGATAATAAGAATGAATTCCTTACCATTTATTTTGGTTTTCAAATTCATACTGAAATGAAAGAGGATATCCTGTGGATTGTCATGCTCTTTCAAAAATACGTTTAAATTCTTTAGCTCATTAATAACCTTTTCTGACATGGATGCTTCGTGATTCCAAAATGATTCCTTGTTTATCCCAGATGTATCTGAATCTTCTCTCGAATCCCAGACATTGTAGAGAATGTCACTCTGGTAACACAGGCCAACATTCATATTATTACGAGGCGTAGCCAGATTATTCACATTTCCCCGACTTTTACACTGTAAAATATGTTTAAAAATATTTGAAACTATATCAGACATATTATTCATGAGTTCCACTACACGGGCACTAGTGATTTTTCCACCAAATTTATTCAAAACGGTCTCAGGTATCATAATCATTAATTTCTTTTTACAGTGACAATCTTCTTCGACGACTTTTTGGTTCAACAAAGTTGATATTATCTTATTGGAGGTGCAATTATCAACCGCTGCCGATATATTCTCTATTGCAAGATCACAATGGGCCTGAAAGAATTGAACAAATCGTAACGAGACACCTCGCGTGGTATTCGTTGAGAGAACTATCGGATCCTGCACACACATGGGTTTAGTAATTGGAAATTTCTCAATGGAATTGTTATTTAAATTAAAAATATAACGTTCCATTTCCTGTGGCAACATTTCCGGTTCTAAAAATTTATATTTTTCAACACTATTACCCGTCAATGGGCATACGACATGTGTTACAAAATTAAATTCTGAAAAGTAATGGAAAAATCCTACGACTAATGTCGATAATGAGTTTTTATTTTGCGTTTTAGGGTATGTTTGAATTGACAAATCGAAACCGCAGTTCCAGCCTTCTTCATAAATATCAAGCGACCGATCTCTTTGTAACGCACACAAAGGAGGTATCAAAGGATCAGTCAACTGCTGCAAATAAAAAATAATCAACATAATAAACGAATAGCTAGTCATTCTACCATTACCAATAATATCGTGTGATTTAGCCCAATATTTGAGGAACGTACACAGAGGTAGAAGTCTGCTATCTGTGTTAAGTAAAAACTTGATTAAAAACGTATTACTTATACCATAGAGATTTTTAAAACTGACATCACAGTTGTATCTTGTCGGTTTATGAACAAACTTAACAATCGGTATTCTAGCACTGGGGATGGATACGATATTACCGAATAAGTTTATGTGGGAGTACAATATTCTTTTTGTACGAGTGACCAAAAGCCTCTGAGCTATCTCAGGTGTTCTTCCGTAGCATATTTGTCTCTTGAGGTGCTCTGGAAGTAAGACGAAGCAATCTAGATCGCTGCCCTTGAATGCAAGTCCGCTGATGGCAGATCCAAAGCAAAGAACCTGAGAACCTGTAAACAGTTTGTAAGAAAATCAGAAACTGAATCAAGCGGTTAAAAACTAAATGTCTCAATCAAATCTAATAAAATAAAACCTCATACATGTCAATATTAAGATAAGGCAAATGGCATATTCAACACATCTTAGAATTCTGCATCTTTAAGAATATATTACCATAGAAATAGGTCCTAAGTACAGTGGGGCCTAACTGCTAGAGACTCCTACGCTTTTTCTCCAAATTTTTTTGATTCTGTACCCCTAAGACAAATATAATTATAATTTGTATCCCTTATATTATAGGTATGTATCAAATACACAATCATACTTGCAAGTGATTGTGAGCCCCCTTTGGAGACCACTGTGCTAGAGAATAGAAATAGGGTTCTCAAATACCAGACAGGTCCAAACTCTATTATGATAGTTGTATGGTCAGTAAGAAAGCTAGATCTAGTGGTGCAGATACTGGCACAGGATGAATGAAAATATTAGATAATTCTACACTGCGGTGTCTCCCCGGTAGCATAGTTGGTAGCGTGCGCGCCTAGCAATCCGGGGTATGCGGATTTGATTCCCCATCTGTTGGATTCTTGTGAAAAATAAATCTGTCAAAACGTCTTCTCATTGCAGAGATCTATATACTCCACTTTTGGAATGGATATCTTCACACTGTGTAAATCCATATGCTCCACTTTGGAAGCGAATATGGTATAAACACAAACCCCATAGTGCAGTCAGCAGTGATGACAGCTTCATTATTACTTTTGCCAACAATCATTATTTCCACTTTTCGAATTGTAAATTATGATACATATTAGAAAGAAAATTATAATTTTAAATGTTCGATTTCATGTTTGAAAAATAGTAAAAAAAATAATATATTACCTGGAAAAGTATCTTGGATAACACCTTCGAGAACAGTGGCCACCGATATAAGATTGGAATGCTCATGTTTGTTGAGAAGAACTCTCTGGCAGAGCATGTGCAGTTGATTATCGAAATCTCCGACTAAACTCAATTCCACTGTGACATCAACAGCAGCCGTACTCGGCGCATTATTACTATTAACTTTTTTGCTGTTTTGAGGACTCTGACGGACGTTCGCTAAAAGGAAAATGTAAATTACGTTTTATGAATTCACTGCAATAATTATTCTTCTCGCACTCTAATTCAACAAGTTTATGATAGTGAGAGAAAATTTAGTTTTTTTTATTAGTATTTTAAGATAATAATTCTAAGACATTAACTTTTTAAGCCGCTGAGTTTGACATACATACAGAACATTTGCTAGCCACTCCATGTCTTGATAGTATAAAAATAATATTCAATAATATTAATTTAACAACTATTGGCACAGGCTGAGAATTTTGTCAAATTGTCTTGAATGGAAGAAAACTTTGTTCAATGTGTATCTTCAAACAATTATATTTTTTAAGTGATAGACCATATTATTTTTATTCCCGATAAGTTGGCCTAACAAATTATTCATGAGAAGATTTGTACGGTATCCTACAAGAAAAAAGCTAGACCTCCTACCTTTATCAGCGGTAGATTGTCTTCGAGCAGTAATGGTCAATTTACTGCCGTTCAGGAAAAGCTTATTGCTAGCCTGACTCGCAGTAACGACGGAAACAGGTTTTTGAAAGCGTATAACGGCCTGATTCCCTACATCCTTCAGAATTTTCACCGATTCCACTTTGCCAAAACCGGCAGCAAAGAAGTTTGATAACGACTTCTCATCTGTATTTTTGGAAAAACCTATAAAACATTACAAAAGACTCATCATTTTTAATTCAAAGTCTATTCTCGAAGGTTCTCCAACTCCGTAATTAAATAATATATTATACAAATCCAGCAATGGATACTAAATGAGTCTAAAACTACTACAGTGTATATAAAATATCAAAAGTTAAATTTTTCCATTTATTAAGAAAAATAGTAACCAATAAATAAATATATTTTAATAGCAGTATAACCTGAGTTTCACAAAAAGCCATATTTTATGTATAGCAATAACAATGCAAAATCAAGTTCTATAAAAATACTACTGTTTTAAATTAAAGAAAGTGTACAATCGTTATATCATATTGTACTGCAAAATCGAATTATCAAAAAACTATCGCCAATACAAAAATAAAAGAGATTCTAAAACTTTGATGAAGTCTACTCAGTGAAGTCGTTTTCAAACCTTATTCTTTCTAATTTTACAAATTACAGCGATACAATTATTACTCAGGATGCGTTCCTACAAGACAAAGAACTAAACAATACAGAATTACACGGGGCCATTTTGAAACAAAGTAAATAGGGGAAGTGGAACATGCAACCACAATTAAACATATTGACTGTAGAAAGGCAAAAGGATGTAGCCCTCAGTTTTTTTCAAAATAGCCTATTCTCGATTATCACAATGTATACAACTAAATACACATTTTTTCAAAAGGATGTGTGTTGCAAATACTGAATTTCTATCTAAATTTAGCTTTTGACTTTGAAAAAAGATTGCCTGTGAAATTTGCGACCGGGAAAAAAGACTTCCACCACATCAATTTTATTGGTTTTTTTAAAATAAATTATTAAATTAATATCAGATTGGGTAAACACACTTCTGACTTAATACTTTTATTCAATATTGAAATACGACATTTTTATGCCTCTTATAAAATGTGTCATGTCTGCGTCTGTCCTTTTTCCTTTCTGCAGTCAATATCATGTTTTAGGTTATTTTGCATCAACATACAAAATATACACAACACATACATATTATATTAACAGAAATGCAAAGTTGCATTGCGTCAATAATGTTTATGCACATTTGTACTGATAGCATGAATACTGTTGCATATAGCAGTGATAAAAGAGATACAACACAGAGACCAAAAACTCTTGCATTAAATTGCAAATGATTTTTTTGGTATTGCTTATTTCTAATGACAATATTTCAATATTGAAATTCTGGAATACAATAACTTGATCGTTTAACAATGACTTGTCAGATAATTGTTTGATTTTTGAGAGTTGGCATTTACAAAATTTATCAAACGTGTTAAATTTATTTATCTACAGGTCGATTAACTATATTTTGAATGTCACTGCCAATATTACAGAAACACATAACTTGATATTTTAGCTTAAGTCACTCTGTAAACTGTAGTTTTATTTTTTAGAATCTCTCATATCATTGGCACATTTTAGCATTAACACATATTTTTTACACATTTTATAAACTTGTGTTAGCAAAAAAATGTGGCGCGACTAAGAGAGATTGAAAAACATAAAACTATACTTTGCAAGTGACTTAAGCCGACAAATAAAGTTACGTACGTCCTCCTGCAATATTGGCGACGTTGTGCTATCACGAACTACAACATAAATGCTTAGAATTAATTTCAATAAATAATGTTTCTAAGGAATTTCTAGGAAAAAAAATAAAGAATTAAAACACAAATATTACAACTTCAGAAGTTGTTTCACTTTTACAAATTTTCGACTTATTATCTTGTTGTAACAAATAATAAGTAATATTAATTAATAATACAGTAGAACTTCTATACAACGAACTATTGCAGGTGAAGTGGTGTGCATTAAAGCCGAAAGTCCCTTACATAAAAATCAATTTTTTTCTCAAGAAAATGAGCAGGACAATTCAAGGCCAGTGAAGTTTCATGACCAACTTTAAAATTACAAAAAAAAATCTGTTTCATCACTTTCATCTCAGTGTCACCTTCACCTACTTCTAACAACTGTAAACCATCTTCTTTGACTACTTCTTCTCCAGCATTATTCTGAATTGTTTTATCTTTAGAAATTAAGCAGTTCTAACCCTTCTAAATCTATGCCTGCATCTTGGCCATCAAACAAATTCTTCCAACCATTTTCCAATGATTGCACTTTCACTTCTTTACGGATATTTTGTCCATTATATTGAGGTTTTACTGTAGTCTGACGTTTCAATAGTAAATTACGCAGACTTCAAAACCACTATTTATCATATTATCAACATAATAGTTTTTGAAATATATAGATTTACATTCAGACCTTAAAATGGAAGATTTGATATTTAAAAAAAAAATTACCTTCAACGTGAACTTCTCTTTCCGCCTCCATGACTTGGTTCAATTGCGATTGCAGTTTGATAGACATTTTAACTCATCCTCACCATTATTACTACGTTTGGTAAGTAATATTTATTTTTAATATTCCAGATAATCTGTTGAATTGTATTCACAACGATTAACTAAGCAACTACCTAAAACACAAATTAATCTTTTTATTAAAATAATATCAATTTAATGAGATGTATGATACCAACCATTTTCAATTTAAAACATAGACAATTATTATATTCTTTTTTGATCTGCCATATTCTAAAAAATTCCCTGTAATAAGTCAATTCCTTAGCTTTCTCCCAAATCATGCTAACATCCCTTAATGCTTCCAAATACAGGCAATCCTCCTACAACACGGTTTCACTCCTACACAATAAGAATGCGTGAAACGCTCGTATAGCATGGCAACATACACCATGGTTTTATTCTAACACGTTAATGAAAAAACCACAGGATAAAAATACAAGGCGAATCTGCATCAGTTAATGTTGAAGCTGCCAGGCGCGATGATGAAGATTGCAATATTAATAAATTAACTTTAAAGAAATTACAGAAAGTGTCTATTTTCAAAACTAGGCAAATGAATATTTTGAATGTTTGATTCAGTAAATTTATAGAATGGCATTTACTACAATATACTATTTAAACAGTAGCCGTTTATTTAATCAACATTATGTCAACAGCTATATAATCAATCAATAACCTTAATGAGCATGGAGAACAAAATCTCTGTATAAACCATTTATTGTAATCAACATAATTGTTGTACTAGATAAAACTAAACTATC
The DNA here is from genome assembly GCA_022683975.1 of Rhyacophila evoluta. NCBI lineage: Eukaryota > Metazoa > Arthropoda > Insecta > Trichoptera > Rhyacophilidae > Rhyacophila > Rhyacophila evoluta. The sequence goes on along the minus strand of JAGVSQ010009397.1, from coordinate 5,216 downwards.
AATCAATAATAGTAGTTTTAAATGTATGTATGTATTATATTTGTTTAATATATTAATTTTTCTTGAATATCAGCTGATTTGCTTAAGTTTTTCCTTGAAAACATTGACTTTTGAACAATTGTGTGATTTTTCATTTATTTAATATCTTTACGAACATGCAGTCACTAATCACCGACAAAGTGAAGATACAACGCTGGACATGGCTCGGTCGCATATTGCGGATACCTCAAGAGAGCCTTAATCTGACCTACCTATTCTTTAAATCGAATATATTCTATAGATAGCTAAATACTATGAATATAATGTATTTTCGGAATTACAGAATGCAGATATGACCTGGGAGGGCACGAGAATACTAGAGGGAGACAGGGATTCTTGGAGGTGGCATGGGGTGTTTATATGCTCCACTTAGGAGGCAGCTATGGAAGAAAAATATCTTTATATATTTTAATTCAATATATTGCTGGCAACCAAATTTTATGGTTGCTTGGCATTTTTTGCCAGCAAGACATTCAATGCAGCGTTTTCTACCAGTTCGACATTCGTTACAAATATAGGTTAGAAAGTGACCATACCATCCTTCTATTCAAGGATACTTTTACATCAAGGATTCGTTTAAATATTCAGAAGTGTCCATTAAAAAATATTAATAGCAGTCATTCATAACGACGTTTAAATAACTACACTACTGGCGGGCTACTGGAGGTCAAGCGGTTACAGATTACAAGTTTAAAGAAGTCAATGTAGTTCGCAAATCTAGTAGTTGATAAAATTTTCAGCTGTCAAAACACAATGATAAATACAAAAGATCCGAAGATTAACAAACCATCTGGATTCCGCCAAATCGTAATCCTACGTCGCAGACGGGAAAACCAGGCCGTTTGAGTATTTGATTATAATAATATTTTTAAGAATGTTAACATCAACGTCAGCAATGTATACGCAGCTTATATTGATATCACTGCCCACAACAAGAAACCTCAGACTTGAAAACCATACTCAGCTATTATTGTGAGAAATACCATAGATACAAGCCATCACCCCATCACATTATCAAATCTTGTTCGTCGTTGGAAATAATATTGCTGGTAGCACTATCAATAAAAAAAGTGGAATTATTTTGGATGAAATTTATAAACGTAGGTAGGTGCTAATATTTGAACAAAATTACAATTACAAAAAGACAGACGCAAACATTAATGTAAACACTTTTCTAGTTTTTGCACTATGCTCAATTGTTTTTATTATACAGATGGGTTATTTAAATTTATTTTGGAATCATTATGTTTACTTAAAGCTATAAAATTATTGATCTTAGTTTTAAAATCCACACAAAAAAATTAATCTAATATATTATGTAAATTTTATAAATCAATTACAAGATTGTCAAATTTAGTTGATAATATTTTCATAAATTGCAAAAAACATGCTGTAAAGTTTTGTACCAATATATATTGTATTTATTTTTTATTATTTCCTAATAACTCTTAACCAGTAGGGAAAAAATATTTTTTTTAAATTTAAACGATATTTTTAATAATTAATGACAACAATGATTGTAAATAATAAGCCAAAATAAATTGCGGTACAAACATAACATTTGAAATTAAATTTAATATTTTGAAAGTAGAATAATTATTGACATTCAATTTAATTTCAGTAATAACTAAAAATTAAATGTCATTGTTTGGCTTTTATTTTGATACAGAATTATTTATTTATAAAAATTATATCTTTTTAAAATTAATTCAGTTTAGAATTACATATATAATTATTACTTTGATTTATTAGTGAAGTCGATTATTCCTGGAATAAGTATTAAAATAAACATTTTATAATATTAATTTTATTTTCTTGATGAAAACTTTATTTTTCTTAGACATTCAATATTGGCTAAGAGCATTCTCTTAACCATGTTTAACATGGCAACTAATTTAACATCCTCAAGCAGGGTCAGCTGACTGCCAATACTATCAGTAGTCTTGTGATTGTGTTCAGCCGCCATTCCAAATACGTCTCTTCTTGATTGCTGTGAGTTAATAGTTATTTTACCCTCTACTTGTGCTATTTTTCATTATAAACACTTCTAATTTGCGTAGTAAGTTAACTGATGTCTTTTCAGTCAACATACCTTCAAGATTCTGAAAATATAATTCATTGTCAATTGTGACTTTTCCAGTACGACCCAATTTGCGGAAACATCAATACTGTATGTTCTCATAAATATATGCGGTATTATTGAACAGTTCAATTGACTCAATATAAAATGTGTTAAAGTGTTTTTAAAAATCCTCGGGAACTATTTTGGTCGTCATTCCTTGTTATTACACCGATAAAGGCGTATCCCTCAATCAAACATTAAATCATGTGATCCTTATATTGTTTGGTTAATACTTGAAAATCAATTAATTTCTGAGTGAAGACTTGGAAATTATATTTACTCTTCAAGTGGCACGGCTATTTTATAAATATGATCTCAAAGAGAATCGTCTGGATAGAGCTAGAGTTAGTAAATCATAATTTTAAGAATTTGCTTCAATCTTGATTACCCTTCAATGTTTCTTTTTTGTTATGTAAAAATACTTATTAATCGATATATTGTATGAATTCACCTAATAATATCTGTTGGTATATAAATTTGAAGATACGTGCAGTTTTAAATAATTCAAAAAACAGTAATTCAGTCGATTTGACATTACCAAATGTAATATATGATTTTTTAACATCACTCATTTTACATTCGTTTCCATTAGTTTAGTTAATTTATTAATCGCCATAAATCAAATACCAATTTTATAATATTTATTTGTGTAACTATTACTTTATCGCGAAAAAATCAATAATCAACTTTTTTGGCAATATTTCAAGAATTGGGTGTGAGTTTTTTTATCGTTTCATATTTTGATATCACTTTAGAAAACTATTAGCTGTGTACTTTTCAGTATCATGAAAGTAATATTTACCCTCATTTTTAACTAGCCATAACTTTAAAAATAAGAAATAATTATGTTATATGTATGTGATCAAACATATTTTGTAACAAATAAAACTAGAATTTAGAGACTTTCAGTTAGAGATGATTAATATAGTCTTCCACGATTTTTTTTATATATTTGACGAAAAATAATATAGTCAGTCATTTGCCAGTATATTTCTGAGAGTAATTATGGTTTACTACTGTATTGTTAAAAGAAATCAAATTTGCTGGAATAGAAACCATTAAAATTCGCCAATACAAGGATAGCAGAAGTTGTAAACAGACTGAAATCGATTGTCCAATCGATAATAGATCATTTCAATTAGTAATATAGATTGGGAAACATGCACAAATCAAGTCCGTTGAATGAGTTTAGGCAGAGAGAAGAATGATAAATTGTGCAATTGGTTTTAAAGGAATATATCATTTCAATTGTCTAATTGTAAATAGATTTGACTACATTTGTAGCTATTGCTAAAATATAAATATAGTTTTCTATTTTTTGACTTTAACGTTGTGCGTGGCGAGCAAGTTTTGAATTAAATTACACATTTTTAATGCATTGTATTTACTTCTAGGTTCATTGCCTAGAAATAAATACAATGCCTAAATCTTTTTGTCATTAAGATATTTATCAAACCGAACCAGCATTATAATAATTGTACAAAAATTAGTATTTTCTTTACCTTTATCCTATCTTATGCTACATAATAAACGTAAAAAATACGTCTTGTTGAATAAAGCAGATGTCATAAATATTCAATATTTATAGTTTGATAATTAATATTTGAATGTTATATAATGGTATTTCTTTCTGTTTTTCAGGATACTAAGCATCCACGATGTCACGTAATTTAGCGAAAATTGCCCATGAGGACAAGGAGTCCAAATTTGGATATGTCTACGCTGTATCCGGTCCGGGTTAGTCATACCACTTCACATAAAAGTTTTCAGCATACCACAAATATTACCATATTTCTTCAATTTTGCAATACATTTCCTCTTCATAAACTTCATTAAAAATAGGATGTGTGATGAGAGTCGAAACAACAACACCAAAATCGACCTGGATCTTCAAAGTGGAGACGCCATGTAAAAATGCCTGCACCAAGTCTGGGAAGCGTGTCCTTCAAAGTTTTCCACTAACGCGTCTGGTGCAAGCTCAGCGTCCAACGTGTTAATCTCGTACTCGTATTATAGTTTTATCATATATCTATTGTATTTGCTGAGAAAAAATGAATTTTATTTTTTGTCATTAAATTCACAATATATATATTTAAATATACATTTTAAATGGTAATTTACTTTATTTCAGTCGTTACGGCCGAGAGAATGTCTGGATCCGCTATGTACGAGTTGGTGCGAGTAGGCTATTTTGAGCTGGTCGGAGAAATTATTCGACTTGAGGGTGATATGGCTACCATTCAGGTTACACTCATATTTTATTTAATCACTGCATCTTATTTTGTTTATGTAATACTTTTTTACTATTTTACTTGTGTTACCTATAAAGATCCTGTAAATCAAATTAATCCTAATTAAATATCAAATGAGATTTTAATCTTTCTATAAATTACATTGGATTTATATTTCTAGCGGTAATTGCATACCACCTATACATTGGTGGCATCACGATTTCTTTTTGAAGAAAAACGAACGAAATTAATTATAATTAATTTACTTTGGAGATTACTTTAGTTACCTTAGTTTGACACAAAGGCGATAAATATATTTTTGATTTTACGATAAAGGTTTCTCTCTTCTTACAATCGATTAATCAAAAATAATAACATGGATAATATGTCTTGCAGGTATACGAGGAGACATCTGGTGTAACCGTGGGAGATCCCGTCCTGCGTACTGGCAAGCCTCTGTCTGTAGAGCTGGGTCCTGGAATCCTGGGCAGCATCTTTGACGGTATCCAACGTCCTTTGAAGGACATTAATGAACTCACAAACTCCATCTACATTCCTAAGGGAGTCAACGTTCCCGCTCTTTCGCGAACACAAGCCTGGGAATTCAACCCACTTAACATGAAGGTTTGAAATACAGATTTTCTTCATTGTCTTTATATCTTCAATCTCGAAATTTTAATCATCGATGTAATCCTTCATTTTCTAAAATTAAATACATTAAGAACTTTTTGATTATTTACCTTTTGGCTATTTTTATCGACTTCTTATATTAACCTTTCCGGGAGTACAAAAATTGATGTCCGACTTTCTATGGGGAGTGAGTT
>JAGVSQ010009395.1:0-13653 GCA_022683975.1 Rhyacophila evoluta | reverse complement strand
GCCACCCTACCGATATTTTAGAATGTGCTCTAGAGTACAAAAAGGTTGGGATCCCATGCTCTATATGAACTATACAGAAAATAAAAAAATCTTTTCTGGTCATATCTGTTTGCTTTGTAGAGCATAATTATGATCACCAGCAGGGGTGGGCTTGAGATGGATGTGAAGGGTGCGCGCGAGCTACTTGTTAAATTAGACTTGGGCCAGCGATTAGAACAAAAAATCGTTTTGAAATTCATCGTAAAGTGCATAAAAAAGACTTTTAGTCTTAAGTGATTGTATATTATAATATACCGTAATAATGCAAACTACTAGTTCTAAGATTAACCAAGCTCTCTGTTAAAGCATTGTCAGCCTACCTTGGACCTCCAATGTTCGCTCCCAAAGTAGAGCATATGAATCCACACAGTGTGAAGATATCCACATTGAAAGTGGAGTATATGATGTCCACAATTTGCGAAGACGTCTTGACAGATTATTTTTTTCACGAGAATTGCTGTCAAACAATTGTTCAACCTAATGGGCCATTTTCTCTAGCAAGAAACCCATCTCATTCTCAATATCAGACTCAATCATCTGTTTTCGAAACTTGGCGTATGATTTATCTATGTCAGTTACCATAATTCACCACCGTACAATCGCATCAACAGAATGCATCAAGCAAATAGTATTTGGTTATAATGAATGGAATACACTGAACATAAAACTCATTGACTCTCGGTTGATGTTGTGAAGGTGAACAATTTAAACGAGTATTAAGGAAATGCTTATAAGTTTTATTTCCCCGTTACTTTTCATTTGATTTCAAACCATATGTTATTACGAATTCTATCACAGTACTACTTATGAGACATAACACGCATGAGTATTTTTATAAATACGACAGACAGAAATTTACTTTTCGGACCCACTCAATTTCTAAAAACCGTTGAGAACGAATACTGATTGTTTGCCATTTTTATTAAATTAGTGAAAAGACAATTACATTTGATTTTAAATAATCAGATATATAAAAATACAAAAGTTTAAATGATGAGCTCTTCTTCAAGTGTAAATATCTCTAAGTTGAGAAGGTTATGATAGATAGATCACTTTATTTGGCGTGTAAAATTCGGATCTTCATAATAATTATAAAATTATTAAAATAGTTGTGAAACAATTATTATAGTTGTCATTATTATAGTTATTGTATCCGATTATGACATCTGTGAGAACGACATTCAGAAAGATCTGAAGAAGTTGAGTTTAACTAAGTGAATATGGAGAACTCTGGAGAGATAGATGCCTGAGAACTGATTTTGCAGTCAGTCACAAACATCGACGTCTCTTGAATATGTATTGCATAAAATGAATAAAATCTTGAATAACACAAATATTGTTAAATCAAGCTTATTTTTTCACCCAAACTTTGACGAATTTGGTTGCCTTCACTCCGTTTTGTAATGGATTATTTTACGTTTAAAAATCGAAATTATTTTGATTGTTATATTATAACTGATTTAGAGAACTGAATGAAAAATATAAAATGGAATGCACTAGCTAATTCAATCGGGTTTTACTTTTATTATATTTAATAATGTACATGTGAATAAAATCTGATTTACTTTAGTGAACATAATTGAAATTCATCTACTTGCAGCAGAGAAGAGTAAAAGTTGACCGAGATTATAAACCGATCCAAATCGACATAACTGTATTCAGTTCAAATCTCAAATTGGTACTATTGTGTACCTACATATTGTTTTATATTTCGGTGTTTGAGCAAAGATGAGCACTTTTAACGGATTATTTTAGGTGATTATAAAACATTAAGTTGATCAACATTTATAATATTCAAGTGGCAATTTTCAGAGGTCAATTTAACCCCATTGTCTGCAAAATATATAAAAGTACTGCTCTTTGTAATGTTGTGACAAATATAAATTGTATATTTCTACCAATACAATAGAATCTCGATATAATGCGGGTGTGGAAGTGTCCATTAAAGCTGAAAGTCTGTTGTATAAAAATATTTTTTCTAAATGCATTTTTTTTAAAGAAAATAAGCGGCAGTTTACTGGGCCAGTGAATTTTCAAAAAAAGAATGAAGTTTCAACTGCACTTTTGAAGTAAGCTGTTTTTGTATGGTTGACTGTCTAAAATTAAGAAAATATTTTAAAAACTTCTTAGACCATAAATAACTTCATCTGCTTTTTTTATTTTCAGTCAAGATGACAGCGTCTTTTTCATCTACTTCGTATCACTATAAAACATTTTCTTTTGTTTCTTCACCTCCAGCATTATTCTGTATTATTCTACATAAATAAGGAAATTCTAATCCTTCTAAATCTAATTCTGCATCTTGATCATCAAACAGATTCTTCTAACCATTTTCTACTATTTGCACTTTCACTTCTTCAAGGATATTTTGTCATTTAAAATTAATATTATACTCTAAAAAAGAAGTTATCGTACAGCATCATTAAAAAAGTAATTATTTATAATGGGATAAAATATCTATTCGTATTGATTGAAACATAGCCCGGCGTTTAAAAATGTCTATATGTATACGTGTGTACGTAATCTTTTGTTTGCAATTTTTCATTTTCTGTTTATTTGTCTTTACGAGATGTGTTTCGTCTATTTGATTGACTACATCAAGGATTGGTTGGTATAGATATTGTAGAAAACCAAAATATCTTTGGCCAAATAGTGGATATATTAGAATATGACCGTTGTATCTTATATAAGCCTCTTGGCAGCCGAGATGTTGTTGGAGTTTGTGGGCTCGAATCTCACAACTGCTAAGGATTTTTAAAAGTTCGAAAATGCATAATTGGATACCCAATGGATTCAAAAAGTAACTGATAATCGATTATCGTGAAAAATATCTGTCAAGTTTTCACATTTCTGGAGAATCATATCTCTCATTTTCAGAGTGGATATTGTATCAAATTAAAATATTAACATTTATTATTCATTTTGGTATCGAACGAAGTAATTTATCAAGTTGACAAAGCACGTGCCATAATGATTAATTCTAAAACGTGGGATAAATTCCTAAATATTTTTGTTCGGCTTAATATTAACCACACTCATTTCTAAGGACTTAATTTTAAAATCCTTGAGTCTGTCGTGATAATTATTATTTAATAAATTATACGTGTTTACCAAAAAATAATAAATAACAATTTTTTAATTTGGAATCTCAGTATATCATTCGTTTTCCCGTAAACGTCGTTTATCTTATAAAGACTTTTTGGACATGTATTTATTTAAACATAAATCTCTTAAAAACCATAGACAATACTTTTATAGCCTTATTAGTATTCACTCAACCAATTGTTGTCAGTATCAATATTATTTTCGCATTCATTTCTCGTCGGTTTCTATTATAACGGGTTATAATTCGCGATCGCTGTGAATGTCAATCACAAAATGATTCGGCCTACATTTTTTGGTAGTCACTTGGCTTAGTCAACGATTCCACGTGAACTTGACTTTGGTACTTGGTACTGGTAAAATAATTAAGAAGACAGATAGATCTACTTGTACAGACAGTGTCTTTTTTGTTTTGCACTGAACTCGATACACGAATTCTTCTAAGTGCCTATTTACTATCTCACGAGTCATCATCATTACCTTACATTTTGAATGGAAGAAGGTCCCCGTTATCACCCCAATAGGAATTAGGCTAATAATATCATGACAACGATATTTATAATCAACTTACGATTATCGAAATTGCAGATTGGTGTTATTGTATTAATACCATCGATACTACCTTATAATAGAATGTAATGTGGATCTTGTCATTCTCCACTACCGTCTGCTTGTTACAACTTAATCCACAGCCGTTAGCCTCCTGGATTATGCACTTTTTTTATCTCTCCTGGTCTTTCTAATTCTTTTCGATCTATTTAAAATAAAATTTTCTTTCTTTAAGGCGCGGTTGACCAAACGGAGTCATTTGAATGTGACATATTATGGAGATCACTACACAAATAATATATTACAAGGCTTGATATTATACCTTCCTCGATATATGCTTCAGCTTAATTTCATATAATTTTAATAAAACATGGCACTTTCATAATATGTGAACATGGATGATGAGTTTATCTTTTGTACATAAATTAGTTTTGTAGTAACTGGCTATTGGTATTGAAATTATAAAAATATTATCAGTTTTAATTGGTATATGTAATATAACTTCAATTGAATCTATTGTCACGAGGTACAGTGGTGGATTTAGCACTTGAGAGGCCTCAGGCACAATCCTTTTTTTATTTTTAGGTCTCGTGTCATCTTAATATTTTTACTTTCATCCGGGCGTTTTGGGGGGGGGGGCTTCATTTATAAGGCCACATGCGCGCACCCAGTGTCCATGGGTAAATCCGCCACTGATGAGATATTTTGTCCTGGGTATATTTGCCAATTTGTTAGCACGGCTGCCAAAAATTTTCATTTTTATAATTTCATTTTTAACAGAAATGACATTAAAGGCAATGCTGCGCCTTGTACAAAAACTTGAACCATCTGTTTACATATTCTTACTGATTTTAACTTGCACATGTTTAATTTTCTACCTATTTTCTAAGTATGTTATATAAGTATCTTAAATGTTTATAGTATTATTGTTTTAGTAACGCAAACATCATTGCACGTGGAATATTCTGGTGAATTTACTTTCTTGTATAAAGGCGCCTATCATATTCGAGGGCGTTTGTGCGCTGCACAATATGTACATTGATTATCACGACGCGACCCTATTAACAAGGACCGTTAATTTAACGAAACTGTTGTATTTTAAAAGTATGAATGATTTCCAATCTGACAGTTTAATCCTGATGCTCCTAGCTGTACTTGTCTATAGAGATCTGCTAGTAATTTCAATAATTACTCATAATGATGCGTTTTTTCTCAAATATTAAATTATACTGTAAATTGGTTGAAATTTAGACATGACACATGTGACTTAATGCCTCAACTACTAAAACTCGTCGATATTTAGTGTTGAAACAGGACATCACTCAGAAATGTTTATAAAATAGTAAACTTGTATTAAGCGATCAGAGGGTATTTATCTTCTGATAATCGATAATTGATCTCTTTTTTTAAAACTCGCCTCTTGCTATTTTTGGATTAATCCGTCACTACAGTAGTTTTATTTCAAGATTGTCCACAGTTGCGTACCTAGAGCTTTTGCCATCTGGCCATTTTGTCCTTTACTTTTCCAGCGGTACTTTTCTTATTTTAACATCTCGTTTTTTTAGCTCTCGTAAAAACTTTATTCAAATTATTATAATATATGTATAAGTGGTAAAAACACGACGAAAGATATTAATTTACGAAAAAAGCCACATTATAACAATCTTTCTTTCGGTTTTATTCCGCTATGAGTCTGAATTTGTAGATACTTGTGCCGGTGAGGTGTTTCTGTATATTTTAGTGTACATTTTAGGTTAATCTCACAATGAACCTGTTACGCATTATTACATAACTCGGTTTATCAAAGCAAACCCGTTCCGTTTTAATTCGTAAAGCGGTCTTGCCGACGCCGAGTCGATATGACAGCGCAGTAGTCAGGAGTCGGGACGTCGTAATTGAATTAGACGAAATCCTAGTTCAATGCAGAGTGGTGTATTATGACGTGCTGCTCTTCCGGATATTCAATAATTGGAGTGATTACCAGTTAGTCGCCCTCCGACGCGCGGTGCACACTCGACTTATCATCATAATTTACAGCGATTTAATCCGACAACCCAGCCAGCACTTTTCATCGAAGCCAATTTATAACACTTACATGTTTAGTTTTTCCTTGCCTAATATAAGTTTTTTATAATTAATACTATCAACATCAATTGGCGATATTCAGTAGAAATGTATTTCAAACTTTACACAAAATATTAACTTTTTACTTAACAAATATTTTAGGGGAACAAGCAGTGCAGCAAATTATTACAGAACAAAATATTGAAGAAAAAAGGCTTCTTAATAGCAGCGTGGTGTAGGTATGGTTAAACGTCGGGCACGAAAAGGTTTTAAATTACATTCATCTAACGTTTGATGCATTTTGATGTTGACTTATATACGAAGACATCTTTTTCTGCATCGAAGTAAACTGCCGCTTCAGTTTAAATATGCAAATATATGTGAAGGTATTTTTCAATTTTTTTTTTTTGTAGGAATTATTAATTAATATCAAAAGAAACTCATTATGTGTTGCTTATAAATTTAAATTTTCATGACCCCTTGTCAATCAATTAAAACATCGAGTATAAGAAAATTTAATTATCCTTAGAATTATTTTTATCATCTGAGGGGGCTATTTCCAAAGTCAACTTATTCGACTTAAAATTTTTTTTGGCAAATAACAAAAAACTTTTTACAGTGTAAATAGTATATGTATATGTTTTTTATCTGTGTTTAAAATTGTATTTTACACTCTTAGGTGGTTATTTCAATACTAAAAGTATTTTCTCATTTCTCGTTTGGAATAAGTTCGTTTTGTAAGTGACACTCAGAATAAATTACATTTGAAACTGACAGATTTGGAATATGTTACACTTGAAAATAGCGGTATGAAAACAGTCATGTTGGTGTTGTTTTAATGTTGCAGAATATTCGTTCACAGCCGAAATTATTCTGGGTCACCCTAGTTTTTAGCTGGGATTACGTAAATAAAATCGCATGTTTAAATTTAGGCATATATACATATTATAATACTATGAAAATTGTTCTATTAACCGGACTATCTACGGGTTGTTTTACGTAACATATAAAGTATGAACATTACGAAATATCGGAAATAGAACTGCGCAATTCGGCTGCCATTGAATAACTATATACAACGTTAAATTGTAGGTTCGTTTGTACCCAGTGCCTACTTCATTTTTGTAGATCTCAGGAATATATTTTTTCAGGCGCGTACACGATACGAGTTGGCGCGCTAGGGCGGCATCATAGTCCGCGTATCATGTACGTTGGTATAGATAGGGCGGTTTCAATACAAAATATAACTATTTTATATTATTATAACAAATATTAAAGCAACACAAGTCAGTAGAAAAAATATGCAGGCATTATGTAATACTTTCGGATCGAACATAGTAAAAAAAGCATTGCCGATATTTTAATAATAATCTCACGAGACCGCTGACATATAAATTCACATATTTATTACATTCAATCACAGGGATGAAGTGTGTACTTCGAAACGAATAACAATACATTTCATTGTTATACACGTCGGTGACGATATTCGAGTATTGCACAATACTGCGAGTAATGATAAAAATTGCAATGTTGCCGTAGCGATTAAATTCGTATTTTGATTAGTACCTGTTTTAAAATTTGTTCATTTTCTAAAGATTATGGATTTTTTCTCACTTAACTATTTTGAGTACACTTGGATTTACAATTACAGTTGAATTGTGGCGTTGTTGTGTTTTTTTTCATTTTCCCGGGTTATGTATCTGTTTTCTGACATTTTTTGGTATTACCGATGAATCTTATCCATGATGATATAAAACAAATAATAATTGTAATTAATAGATGGCTTGTAACACTGATATTTTACCTAAAGTTTGGTGAGCGATTTCCAACCATGCTGACAAGGCGCCATTGATAAAATCACTCTTTCTATTGGTAAATTTGGAATAAATTGAAATGGGTAGTAACACTCATGGAATAACTCGGCGATTTTGAAATTGACTTTTTTACTGTTTAGATGGCATATGGTGATTTTATACAAAACACAATTGTTCCCAAATGTTCTCATTTAAATTTTGGCATTCATAACTAATTTTCGTCAAATAGTGGAATAAATTGACTTTGGAAATAGCACCCTCATATGAAGTATATTGAGTGACCACAAAAGGTTAAACTAACTTTCTTACTCCGAAGCAATTAATGTCTGTGGACTGTCACATTGACTCCGATTTGGGAATAAATTTATTATTTTGATGCTGCGCTAAACCTGGTAAAGGTCGCTGACATCCGTCTGTTACCACCATACCTGACCAACTTCAGAGAGAGATAAATCACATGACGTTATTATGGGGCAAAGCGAGATGCCGCGTGGTAATATGCCCATACAAGGAATACAATAGCAGATCACAATACCAATCGACGCGCAACAGATAAAGACAGGTAAACGCAAATGAGAATCTAACACTAGGTGTCATAATGAATTTATAGACCTTAAATAATTTACTGTCAATACTACAAGCTATTAAAAAAATATCGCACGAAAATTTCATTTTGATTGACCTAAACGTATGAAACTGAATGATAGTAACGACTTGTTTTTGTTATAACTTACTATAATATTAAAGAATGGAAGTTGCTAACATTGAATTTGCTAAATAAAAGCAGGGTAATTAAAAAAAATACACAAAATAAATAGTATCCCTTTATATAAGAAGCAAAGTTTACATTGCGCCGTTTACATTCAGTTTAACATTGTTGTCAATGTGTCATAAAAACTCCAAAATGTATTTTATATACTTAACATAGTTATAAAAAATAGTTTGATTGTTTCTAATTTTAAAAGGAAATAATGTAGATTCGCAAGATTTTATTATTGTAATGAATTTACAATTTAAACTGATTTGTTTGACGCACCTTCCAATTGAAACAATTTCTTTAACGATTCGTATTTTTTTATAATGTTTATAGAACATAAATACAGTATATGGTGTTACAAAGGGTTAAATAAGTCCACGTTGGGCAGAGACAATATGAAAATACGCTGCTTTTTCAATGCGGGTAAACGGGATGCAAACGTTTTGTTGGCTATGGTGACATTCACAACTAGGTGCGAATTCGCTTGGCTGGAATTGTTGTGCCTGGTACGAGGTGGCACTGAGGCCGAATGGAGCAGAATAATGCACAAAAAAGTGAAGCAATTTCAGAATGATGGACTTTTTCTATTATTTGTATTTCATAAAAATACTACGTCTATGAAAATAACATTTATTTACATAACTACCTACTGTGTTTATGTCTAACATTTAAAAAAATGTTCCTAGAACAGAAATACAGTTACTTTTGGATCAGGTATTCTGTGTATACAACTGATTACTGCGGAATGTTATTTTTATACCTATTTAGTTGCCTACCGATGAACATGAATGGTCGGAAGCGCGGACCGGTAGGTACACAAGTACGAGTATGCGACTGCATTATTATTCAATTTATTTTTTCACGGCCGAAAGCAATAAGCAAACTTGTTGAGTTTATTTTATTTATTGTATGGTAATTTATTGATTCCGTTGCAAAAATATTCAAATAAAATTGTAGTATTAATAATTGTTGTTGTATTCTATGCACTGTGTTGCAATTATTATGGAATAGTGAATTCAATTGGATCAAAACTATTTAGATTAAAGGTAGCACAAGTATGGCGGGGTACAAAACTGAGTATTGTGAAGTAATATGCAGTTGGTATATTAAAGTATTTATAGGCCCCAGACATATTGGGGACCCATTGTCAAAACGAATATTCAAAATTCACTTATTTTTGTTTTAATTGGGAAAGTTCGATTTTATAAGATTTTTGTGGGTTTTGACTGTGAAGACAGTTTGATACACCTGTACAGTGGCATATTCTGAAATATCCCAATTACAAAGGGTACATTAATGTAATCTTAACACCTGTGTGCAATAGTTCGTGACTAGTAATTATAATTTTTTTATTTCTCCAAATATACTAATTACAAGGTCTTCATGCTTTATGTTTATCATAAAAAAGTCATGTCATATCGAAATAAAAACATTGATCAATATCAACAGAAATAATTATTTTGTATTAAATCTAAGACCAGTATGCGCATGTGTATATTGGAGTTTGTTGGTATATGTGTATGAGGCAGCGTTGATTACTAATCTCAAAGGAGAAAAGAGGGAGCATATCCTGCGGCTAGATGCAATAGCTTAGTGTATGGAAGATGTTAGCCCTGGGATGTCGTCTCTCCTATTTTTGCCATTATTTTATATTATTTGACATTTAATATATAATAAAATGATTTCTTTGGCTAATTGCAATATTGATCTAGCAGAGTTGCGAAATTTAAATATACATTTTTGATTGGACGTTCAGGGTCTATCACCGTAGCTTTTGGTACAATAGGGCAAGAGTTAAATAGTCCATCATTTAGCATCTGTTCCCATTTATATTTTATAGAGTATTTTTTCGTTTTCACGAGTAATCCAGACAAACGATGAGGACTAGATCACATAGTACCTTATTACAATAGTTTTTTTATGAATTAAATGTAGTTATAAAATAAACAACTATGAATTAAATGGTCATACTTATATTTAATTTTTACCAATAAATTCGACAGTGTAAACTACATAAAAATATTTTTACATTTTATATAAAGCTTAAATTAACCCTAATTCAATTTCTGAATATACAATTATAAAAAAATGCTAATTTTGTTGACAATATTTACATTCACTATGATCATTTTTCTATAAAAAAAAATTATTATGTTTTAAGACCATCATTAAAGGTGCAGTCCTCCCCAAACACGCATATCTTCTTAATTGTGCTATAATGTTTATGTACAAGTTGATAAACCATAAAACAACTTCTTCGTGGATCTTCCATGGGACCAGTTATCATAAAATTCTCTACTATTAGATCTTATATTTATGTAAAAAAATTGGTTTAATAACTCATTAAACATTTCAGTAAAAGAAGATTATTCATATATATATATGAAAACAATTTAAATATTTTTTAATCTTCAGTAACCACACAAATTTACTGTAATATCGCAACTCAACTATTATTAATAAATTATTAAAATTTGAAAAAGTCAATAATAACTTTGACTTATTTCATGACAAAGTCGACAATTATTATAAAAAATAATTCACAAGGTTAAATGCAATGTGATTAAATGAGATTTCATAATTCTAAACAATGTACAGGTAACTCTCAGTTTATAAAAATCATAACAAGACTTTTATGCTGAAATGTTTTTTCCATTGTACATATCTTACACTTCTGTTTATGTAAACCAGTGCTCCGTAATGTTTTATCATTCATGGCACACTTGATGTATTTTCCAAAATTTCGCGGGAGACCACGAGTGAGGAGCATTGGTTGTCGCAACGCTATTAAAATCTATCTTAAAAAATTGGACCTAATAATTTCTTCAAAATGTTTCACTATTTACCCAATTTTATATGCAACTGTAAATTTTAAGTGAATTATGTGCTCATAATAACAGGTGTTAACAAATCGAGAGTTACCTGTATGATACAGATTCTTATATATATTATGTTGACCGAAATGAATTAGGCTTAAACTTAAAACAAATATATGTTAATACTGATACAAATCTGCAATTGATATGAGATTTATACAATTTACCGATGTTAAAAATTAGTTTTAATTACAAAATACATTCAACTGAATTTAATGTACAATCAGAGCAATAAATATGTATCCATGAGGTAGGATATTTAAAAGGCATCATAACAATAAATTGATACATCAGTATGCTCGCGATTGTACTTCAAATTACAAGGTTTCCATAAATTCTTTATTATAATACCAATATATACATTTTACTGATATTATTTTGTATCTCATTTGTTATTATTGTATAATCTGAGAATTACAAAATGGCTGACTCAGCACTGTCACCACCACCAAGCCAAACAATGATGGAAAATGTTTATACTACTTTTTTTTCAGAACTAAACACAAAATACTTAACACAGATAATTAGCCCTCCATTGAACGATTTTACTGCATTTATTGGTTTTGAAAAACTATATTTGATTTCGGGAGCGTAGGGTTAATTACTGCCTAATTAAACTACCAAACGATTATCATACCACCACAGAAGTATCGGATAATAGCCGGCTGTGACAAAGCGAGCGGATATAGTAGAGATATTTAATTTTATTAAATTGATTAAGTCCTTGGACAAAACCACATCAATCTGTCAAGAACTGGAGAATAAAAAAGATTTCATTTATATGAAGTTGCACATTTTCAAATATAAAAAGTATTGATAATGATGTCAGAACCAGCTATCAAAAAACTTATTTACCAATAGAAGTACAATTTAATATAATATTGCAACGATCCATCAAGTTACTAATTAATATATGGGTGTTTGGATTCTGGAAACAGGTATTTGAAATATTACCACTTCTCTTCTCTTATATCAAGGGTGGAGTGAACAGTTTATAATATTATTTCATGTATGAATGTCTGAGGGTATGAAGATATTCAATCCAAAAATAGAGTACAAGGATCCCCGCAATGTGAAGACATATCTCGACAGATTATTTCATGAGAATTGGTTGTTAAACCAATTGCTCAACTAGTTTTGCATCTTTGGATGTTTAAAAATCTGGCAGCTGAGGAAAGTAAACAAGCAATCTCCGACTCCAAAGCGCGCATGCTAGCCTTTCTGCTACTAGGGGTGTGATTAAATTGGCAACAAATGAAAGATAGTTGCAAATGATAACATTTTTTGAATCAGAAATGTTTTTCACACAATTTGATCAATTCATAGACAGTAAAACAAATTGATATTGTATTCATCATGGTTTGCCCTAGAATAATAATTATTCACTTTATATATATTTGTAATTATATGTATTACTTAGAAATTTCAGGACAATAATTTAATTGGTTGAATATCAATTAAGGTAATGATTCTAGAATTTTTAAATGATGTTCAATGGAGTTCTGATAAAAATGCTTACTCAATTAACAAGTGAATTTATGTTAAAACAATAATGGCAGTGTATGATGCATGTCATTTTCTACAATTTAAAAAATCTGAGTAACTTAGAATCATGGATTATTGACAACATTATTCTTCAAGTGATGCATTGATTTTCACAAGAAAATATAAACAAATAACAATGAAAATTTCATTTAATCATTATAATTCATTAAAAATATATTATATATTTCTAAAAGGGAGAGGACTCTACTTATTATATAAATATAAATGTGGCAATATATTTAAAGACAAAGCAAACTATGCATTTTGTGATTATGAGGCGGAGAGTGATTTTTTCTTATTTTGAACACATGTATACTTTTATAGAAAAACCGGAAACCAAAAAAGTTATCAGATCGTTCAATAGATATAGTAAAGAAATTATCCATTAAATTAAAATGCGAGCAAGCACCTACACTACCAATGTGTGCAATTTTTTTCAGTCGTCTATCATTCACTTTCCCCCAATAAACACTCTTCGCTGCTGCTTTGCACAAATATGACAATAGTTAAGTGAGCGATCTGCTCAGATATGTGGTCTTGTAATGTGGCACGGCGAACAGCAGGGAGGATGCGGAGGGCGGGAGGGACAGCGAGGCGAGGGTCAGAGCAGTATGAGGTGTGGCGGCGGAAGGCGAATATGTGGCGTCATGGCCGACTGCTACCGGAGGAAGGAGGGACGACCGTGGCGGAGGCCTCGCCCGCCTCTACCCCCACGACTCATTCCACCCCAGTTTGATGAACCTGTGACAGACACACATTAATATTTTAGTGTTTTTTAGTTGAGATATTGACGGTTTTTTTATTTCATTATTTCTGAATTGGATAATCAACCAGGTATTTTGTTTATTAAGTTGCTCTGTTTACACACACATTATTTCTGTCTTGTACGTAAGTCTTGCGAAGC
>JAGVSQ010009394.1:3521-13653 GCA_022683975.1 Rhyacophila evoluta | reverse complement strand
CATGCGCTAGCAGCATAGCCGGCAATGCCCATAAATATGGCGTCATAAGCAATTTAAGTGCTCTATATCTGATTTTTGACTGTATTACTTTTGTTGTCAATTATTATAAATATATGCCCTCCAAGTTGTTATTTTAATAAACTACTTTATACCTAACCTAATCTTAGCAATTTTGTGTCTAACCTCTCTTGATGATAAAAAAATCCAAGTTCAACATGTCTACATTGCTGGATGTGTCGTACAATAAAGCCTTGCTTACACAGAGAGCGACTCGACGATGACGGCAGCAGGTGACCCATCACAGCGACGGTTGCCTCGTTGTGATTGGTCTCTCTGTCTAGGAAAGGCATAAGGTCTCATGCCAATTCTACGTACCTACATATTTACATAATTCGGTAATGTATTGTGCTGTCTGTGTTTTTAACTGTACAATTTCTGGCCATGATATATAACATTTTAGTACGTACAAGTAATGATATGATTTCTTTTGTAGTGGTTCTGAAGAGGAAGGTGTGTTTCGACTTTGCGAAACAAGTCTGAATTTTTCATCATCCCCCGGAGCTGACAGCTTGCGAAGAGGAAAACCGCAAAGGGTATACATAGTTTTCTTACACCTATTTTATTCTTATGTTTGCATTACTATTTATTTTTTATGCATTAACACATCGGAAATATGCAGGTATTTTTTATACATTTCCATTACACATTTCATACAACTACAATAATGTATTAAATATATAGTTATAACCATTGACGATTTAGTCCAGTCATTTCCAAAGTGGTCTATATCGACCCGCAGGAGCAATGTTGACGATTACGACTCGCAAGGGGTCCATGTCAGTGAAGAAAAAAAAATGGGTGTGCATGGTATGTAAATGGGGTTCCTTGCAAGTGGATCCTATTTAAGCAGGCTGTCTCCAAAATGTTGGCTTCTGGTAAATGTAACAATTCACCTAACACAGATAGTACATGTGTCGGTACACAACTTAATACTTGTTTATAATAGGACATATAAATTTCCTAATTATTTGTATATTTTATAAAACTGAAGTGTATACGCAGGAGAGCTTTTGATAGCTTTTCCATCTTCATACTTCCTCAAAAGTGGTTTCAGCAGACTCAAAATTGCTCTCCAAGGAAGTTTAAAGTTAAAACTGCGAATTCGTCCCATTTAAACCATTGGTTTTTTTGTGTATTGATTTTTATGTAAAAATGTTGCTAGATTTGCATTTTGTGCCGTTTGAATTAATATATATATATATAACTATAAAACTGAACGTATGTACATTAAATTTTCCACTCTACAGTAAATCCTATCAAAGTGAGTAACTTTGTGTCAGCTTCAAACACAGGTTGACAAAGTTGATGAATTTGTAAAAAAATCAATATAAGGAAAGCAGAGGGCTTACCCAAAATATAAAAAAATGGACGTGGTCTACGAGACAAAAAGTTTGGGGACCTGTAATTTAGCCTGATATGATATATTATGATTTATCATTTTCTTCTCCTAGGCACTACGACCTAAAGTTAGTCTTGAAATCTTCCAGC
Source organism: Rhyacophila evoluta (assembly GCA_022683975.1). Taxonomy (NCBI): domain Eukaryota; kingdom Metazoa; phylum Arthropoda; class Insecta; order Trichoptera; family Rhyacophilidae; genus Rhyacophila; species Rhyacophila evoluta. The sequence continues at coordinate 12,105 of JAGVSQ010009394.1, read as the reverse complement.
ATTCGCCTCCTGATAGGTCTATTTTACCTTTCACATTGTCCTAGCGCCTTATCTTAATTGGAAGTATTTCGATGCAATAACGTAACAATTTTTAAGTACATATATCATATTTGGACTAGGAATATATCAAATATGTCAAATATCTGCCCAGATCAATACAATATTCGCTTTTTATTAGTCGTGGACGCTCGACTCTCCACTGTCCGTGCAGCTTGTATGACATTTGTACTTTTCGGCTTCTAAAATGACAGTTTACTTTCATATGCGAATCTTTCATGATATGTTGTATTATTTTATACGCGGTACATATAACGTATATACGAAACATACTCTTCGTTGTTGTACAATATGTATAAGCTATTAGTTTCCACTTTGATTATGTATCATTCTGTGCTGGTTTCGAAGATGGCTCGCGTCAATATATTTTTTGTGTCCTTCTACTGGGATGATTAAACTAAAGATAGTTTCTTTTGTATGTTTGCTTAACATTTAGTATTATTCGGCTCAGCAAACAATGTGTAATTATGTAATTAGTCTTCAATATTGTTTACGATGAATATAACACCTGCGTAGGCGATAAATTTTGTGAAAAATAGCACTGTTTGAAAAAAAACTAACAGCTGTATAATTTTTATGAAAAAAAACGACCGCAGCACGATTTTTGATATAATTTTTATTTTGCGCACGCGTGTTAAACACGTGCTAACGGAAAACTATGAACATGAAAATTGCTGAATAGGCACCGTACTAGACCTAGCATAAGATAGTGACATATCGTAGACAAGTACAATATAAATTTGCAAGCTTTTATTTTAGTTTAATTATAATATTTTTTCTAGAATTTTCGCTCCTCTTTTCACTCCGAAAGTGGAGTATATGGATTTCCGTAGTGTGAAAACATGTCTTGACAAATTATTTTTCATGATAATGATTGTCAGACGATTGCGTAACTCAATGGGTATCCAGTCCTGCATTTCTGGATTTTTAAAAATCCGACAGATATGGGAATCGAATTGCGAAACGCGCGCGCTAACCTTTACGCTACCGGGAAACAAATAATATTAACGTACTCCATTATGATGTACAGTTGTATAGTATAATATATATATTATTTCATTTAAGGTGAAAGTATTGTAATTGTTGAAATAAATACTATCGTCCGATCGTGCGACGAAAATTTATTTTAAAATCAAAACTACGTTTAGAAATCTTACATATCCCTAAATTCCGATCTGCGTTTCGCCGTTCGACTCGCATACATATCAATCGGATGCAATCAAACAGAAGACGTCCAAGCCACATAGTGACAAACACGAGAAAAACGCGATTGAAATTTTAAAGAAATAAAGTGGCATTGAATATGAGTTTTATATTATTAAGACTGTAATATGCAATTTAAATACTTAAATGGCATATACTACATCTTTCCTGATTATTAGATTATTAAAAAAACGTAATACATTAGAAGTTATTGTATTTTTTATGGGTGTTAATTCAAAATTTTGATCGTTACGTGTTTGGATTTTTATTAGTGTTATATTATTCTTTGCCCATAAAACCTTGGAATTGGTTATATTTAGCGTATGTTTTGTTTAAAAATAAAATAAAGTATCGATACAGTACAATACAGCAATAAATACGTTCATTTATTGAAACAATATGATAAAGTGAAATTATGATAACACTTTTTTTTAATTAAGTAATTTTATATTTAAACTTAAGCGTTTAAACTACATGGACGTTTTGTAGATACTATTTTTTGTAAATTATTAGTATGTAGGATAGAAAAACTCACGACTACTTCTTCTGTGTGTATATTTCTGATTGGGTGTCTTTGTCACATATAAATATTGATATTTTCAAAGCATTTATGCAATAAAATAAAAAAAATTGAAAGGCTTGGACGTCTTCTGCTTAATTATATCCAACTATCATACGATTTAAAATTAGTTTGATATAAATATAATAATAAATCATAAAATTTGATCGTAGTTGATAGCTATTTGAAGTTTTCAACCACTAGAAATTCAATTATGTGTAACTAGTATTGACGTTTTCAAAGCATTTCATGGACTATAATGAACAATTTAAATGTGTGGCTTAGACGTCTTCTGCTGAACTATATCAAAGTAATACTTTTGAACAAAAGCTATTAAGGAAAATTTAGACTGAAATTGATGGTAGCTTTCTTTAACTTTACACTCACTTTATTTGAAACATTGTCTAGCATAAAATTTTCACTAAAACCCTAAAATATTTAGCTTCAAAAATGCTTGCATGTTAAAATAAGTGTAAAACACAGACCTAGATATTACCCTTCAACGTTCATCCCCTTTCGAGGGTAGCCAACTTATTGATTTTAGATTCTAAAACAAATCACGCGTGCAAAAAGTTGAACGACTGCGAAATGCGGTTCACTGCAAACTTTCTGGCCGCTGAGTTATATATCAGTTGACCCCATCAGTGATCTAATGTCAAGGTGAACATACGTTAACTAGAATATAATGCGGCTTGATTTACAATAGCTTAAGACTACCCGCGATTGTCTTCTGAGATGATATATCATGTGGTTACCCTGATGCGTCTCGCCGGTAACTGAGCGATTAACGTACGTGCTTAAGATTTGGAGATTAAAGGAATCGAATCATACAACTGCGGAGTTTTTTTTTAAATATTATACAAAGATGCAAAACTGAATGCCCAGTGGATAAAGCAATTGACTGACGACTAATTACCGTAAAAAAATCTAAATAATTCTCGATACTTCATCCAATCCCAGATAACTGCGCACAAAAATATTTCTCTGTATGTACGCAATGTTTTTTTACACGTGTCGTGATATTAATAATTATAAGTTCAATACATTTACAATACATCATAATTATGAGTATGACAACAATATTAAAAAATAGCTGATGATAAAACAAAGGCAATATTATAAAAATATAAGAAATAATAAAGAGAGAATTAAAAAAAAAATACAGAAGGAAGGAGAGCGTATCCAAGTAAGTGAGACAGACCCTATTCTAATAATGTATCTAATAGAATCCTTCTAAACTAAATCTCACTTAGGTGGAAAATATCGATATCCGAAGCAATTTCGTTAAACATCGCCATTGCTCTCCCCATTGGTCTTGTGAGCAGTCATCTTGTGCACATTTATCGATACGTACATATGCGTAACCAGACAATTGCTTACATGACAAGTGCACACATAGACAACTGCACGGACGACAAGTGGTCACATGACATCTGCGCACACATTGAATTGCTCACACTAACACAGAAATTAATATTAAGACATTTTATACTTAATTTACGTAATTATAGTATAGGTAGATTTTTATTTCAATGATACGTAGTCACTTACTAAAAAAAAATTACAGTTTTGAACATAACAATTTCTGTGTAAGTGTGAGCACTTCAATGTGTGCGCAGATGTTATGTGAGCATTTGTCATGTGCGCAGCTGTCGTGCGTGCAGTTGTAATGGAACCGTACATATGTCATGTACGCAGTTGTCTCGTTGGTAGTTGTTATGGAATCGTTCAATCTATATGCTCTTTCTGGAACGGGCGCACTAAAACGATAAATGAGCTTTTTCATTTGTGGTAAATTCTAGACAGTTTTCTAGAGTGTGAAAGTTTCTAAAAATCATGGGGATTTTACTTTTATGATCTCAGTTTTCTGACTACTTTTTACTGCATTAGTCTTCAAATGAGTATTCGCTAATTTCTCGCATGAACTATTTTCCTAACTATGTTTTTATTGTGTATTTAAATTTTATATTTACTAAAATAATCTGTGGGAAATTACTGTTTAAATAAGCTTTATTCAAATTTACTCTATATTTAAGCAGACGAATTTTGTTCAACTTCATTTTTGAAATCGGTCTCGAACTAAAATCAATAGCGAGCCACCTGAACTCGCTTTTCTCTTTCAAAAATCTAGGCCCTGTCCCACGAGGTCTATTTACCCATTTTCGACCATTGAATCTCGTACTCCAATCTGAGTCCACATCTCATCCGAACGTAAATTATATAGCTACCAAATCTCTCTCCTGCTTCCCCTTTATTCGGACTCGGACTTAAGGTTTAGATTTAACCTAATAATCAGAAACAATGCATATATTTTTTTATCTACAAAACAATATCTAATATAGAGATCATTTATCTTAACCCTTCCATTAATGAGTCGATTTGTTATGAACACACGTTTTAAGCACCAATATATTTCATCGCTATCAATTCAACGAATATCATAAAATCAATCAAATTGGATATGCCGATTTGTAAACAATACACTTCTATTTCCACACAAGGAACAAAATAAACTGAAAATTCACTGCAAATTGGCAAGAATGTGCAGCATTATCACATGTGGCCGTTCCCATTTTGGAATGAAAGAAGCACTTGAGATCAAATTTGAACGCATAGGACTGATCTATGTGACATTTTATGTATTTGAGTGAAAATCAATATAAATAATCTTTCGTTGCTTTACAAATTATAATAACTATCGAAAGTACATGCTGCTGAACATTTCAATGCTGAAGTAAACTTTTTTTTCTCATTTTTTAACGTAATGTTTACACATTTTTTAAAAATGATATGATTGTAACAACTTTCAAATATTATTAATAAATACATCTAGCTTTTATATTAAAAGAAATATTAATATTTTATTAAAAGATGAATACATGGCTTTGAAAACAAGGCAACAAAGTGCACGGACATACATGTACTCCATACTACTCAAAGGGTTAAGAATAAATACAAATAAGAGGAAGGGGTGTAAGAAAAGTTACTATTAATTGGAATATACTTTACAGAAAAAATGTTCAAGATGATTGTCAGCCAACCACTGTACATTTACCGCTGCACTTTTTATATTTTAAAAAAATCACATGGATTTGAACTGTAGACTTCCAGCGTCATAACGTAAGCTTTAACAATCAGCCACGCAGACGAAAATCACTAATACTGCAATTAAATATAAATTGAATAGAAGTTAAGTGTAGTGTCCGCAATCTTTATTTTTTTATTTTAATGTCCACTAAAAAAATTATGTGTCTGCGAATTTTTTCTAGCGTGCACGTTTGCTGTTAAAGCAAAATTTAGCTCCTTTGCGTGCACGATGTTGGTGGTAATTTCCATTCTTTATTACAATGAAAGTACTGTATATGCATGCACACCTCTACAGCATTTTTAGAGTAAAGAACTTAAAATCATCTGATAATGCAAGCTTGCGACGTCCATATTGTTTTAACACTTACTTGGCAGTAGTCAACATATTATATTATAGTATGATAGTTAAAAATATATTAAATTATCACACGATCCTAAATGCATGGTATTTTATTTTTTCGTTGGCTTAATTTACTATAATATTAATTTCTTTAGATAAAAAAATTTTTTAAGATAAAAATGAGTCTTTATTGATTGAAGCCTTTAAAAAAACTTTCTATACCAAATTCTTCTTTAAAAACATAACATGTCTAATATAAAAACCCGTTTTCGGTCTTTACGTAATAAGTTTTTATTTGTGGTGTCCATTTCCTTCATATTTGTGTTTTTTTCAAATCAAAATCAATCGCTAAGAATCAAAATACGTTAGACACAGTTCTTAAAAGGGTAGTCAGTAGATATTAACCAACACTTCATCTAAATCAACGATTCTTAACCGCGGGTTCACATGGCCCCTCAGGGGGGCACAGAAACCTTCGAAAGAGGCACAAGCCGAAAATTAGTTTTTGCGGAAGTATATCAAACTCTAGGGGACATAGGACTGGCAGAGAAACAAAAACATACACTACGCGACTTTCTAGGTACGAAAGTAGAAATTACGTTTTTCTTTTTTTTATAAATGTACGAAAGTAGAGATTTCAAGATAGAGCAAGATCTAACAAAAAACAGAGGAGGCACAGATTTTTTTAAATCAAAAAGGGGGCTACAACTTATAAAGGCTGAGAGCCGCTGCTCTAAATACACGTATAACCGATTTTGAAATAACGTGTATTCATGAAGCTCTTTGTCTTAAACTATACGTGTTATAGGAATGGAACATACGCACACTGTTCCAATAGAAGTCACTAAATCGAGTGACAAGCGGAATGGAAATGAAAAAATGGTACGCATACAGTGAATCTACAATATCGAAAGTGACTGCGTCCAACTTCAAAATCCAATATCGCCACTTAGGTTTCAAGTATCCTTTTCAAATGGGAGAGTACGGCGGGAAAATAAATACTCGAGCTCCATTTACAAAACTCCTCTTTGTGTTTGACATCTTTCGATGGTATTGAAAAATGAATCACCATTTCTCGCAACCCTAGATTATTCTCTGAATACTATGCGTCAGAGGCTGCCAACCATCTGGTTCATAATAAATATATTTTTTTCGATTAGATACAAAGCAATATCTCTATGCATATGTCTTCTATTCATACAAATTTAATTCAACACGGTTGATTTTTTGAAATCTACAATAGTAAAAAAGATATTAAAATTACTAGTAATACACTAAAGGCAATGGCGGAGCTACATATTCATCACCCTCAAGCAAGTAAAATAGCTGCACCCCTTGTCAGTTCTGTCGTAATTTGTTTTCTAGAAGTTTTAAAGTACGTCAAATTTCACATAATTCGCAATTTCATTGTCATATTTGTTTTTAAATTTTTAAGTTTGTAACTTCTTTCAAAATATTATAATTTCTCGGTGTTTTAACTCTCGCGCGTAAGAATATTAAAGAACTTTCTTCACAGGATAATAGTTTCTTAGTTTTTCTAGCTCGTGTCAAGTTTTTATTTAATTCTTTGTAATTTTAGTGCTTCCATGATTTGTGCATGAAAAAATCATATTGTTTAATACAATTTACGTAATCAATTTTTGCTTTATATTTGAATTTTCCCTTTCATTCCTCCTCCAAATATATAGGGCGTGCTATATTCGAGGCCGTGTTAAATTCGGGCCAATACGGTATATTATTTTCAATGACCAATTTTTTTCAGAAGTAACGGATCAGTCCACTGATCGTTTGCTTCAAATTTGTGACGGCAAATGATCAACGAGATACTAAAATATTGTATACAGTCAAGTATTGAAATATTGTTTTTAATGACAGAATGAATATATTTAATTATAATGAATAAATAATGTATTCCGTACAATTCGGGTAAAATAAAGATAGTAACTATTATCAACTTTCCCTCTAAGGTGTGCGCGTGTGCGGCCGCACATCTGTTAAAAATTTCCCGCACACATTTCAAAGAAAGTATCATGTAACCATATTTTTGTTTAGTGTAATAATATATTTTATTTGATACCATATATATTTGATATAAGTATCACCAATTATTAACCTACTAGATTCCAACAGGAAGTAACATTATCGAGTAAGAAAATAGTTTTTTTATACATATGGTATAGATATATATATATTTATAAATAACCTACATATTGGAAAAAATGTAATTTATGATTTCGGGGTACATTATGTTCACTACTTAATTTTATCTATGCATATTTGCACACTCGCATCTTTTTTTCTTGCACACATAAGTTGATGGCCCGCACACATAAGTTGATGGACCGCACACACAACGAAAAAATTAGAGGGAACGTTGACTATTATATACAGTATAGTTATCTCGCGTGTGTTTTTATATTCAAAAGCTTTTTATATAAAAATATATCAAAAAATAAACGTGTAAAACTTTTTTTACCCCCGTAAAAGTAAAATATTGGAGAATATGAAACTGAACACGACTTTAATCATGTTTTGTGTAACTCCATCTACGCGCTATTTCATGAAACTATTTGTTTCCAGTAAATGGAGGGATTACTCTATCTATGCTGCACATGGTTCCACCGGTATTTCACAATAGATATATTATATATATTTATACTAAGCACTCACAGGGAGATGACGCATACGTCCAACTTACTAATGGATTCTTTGAGAATTTCAAATCTTTCAATTTCATAAGAAAATACAACAGAGTATTCGTAAATAAATCTTCGAAAACAGTTAGTACATTTTTAAAACGTTTCCCTTCATATTATTGTATTCAGGTTATTTATCTAGAAGTATCGATCTATTTTCATATCAACCCAGTTCAGGCAAAAGACATTAACCGTTAGAGAAAAATAGTGCCGTGAGTGAGGTTTGTTTCCTCTTCACTGCAAACAAATTTGGTAGGTGATCCTTTTTTTTAACCCAAAGCAGGTTTTCGATAATAATTCGGCATTTCTAGCTTGATTACTTTTGACAGAACACGTATTTAGTTGTATAAATTATGATTCTCAAATAAAAACACACGAAAAAAGAGTTGCAGGAGGTATTTCCAAAGTGAACTTACTCCACTTTGCCAAAATGGAAAGATAAAGATTTTGAACAACTATTTTTTGTGTAAAAGAACCATGCAAACCAGTAGACAAAATTAATTTCAAGAATATTAAAAACAAGTTATATGGTTATTTCATTATTGTAATTGTATAATGTTGGTATGTGTATAATGAGTTTTAATTTGTTATATTATACTATAAATCATATATTTTATATTAAAAATATATTTTATATTTTAT
>JAGVSQ010009393.1:0-12945 GCA_022683975.1 Rhyacophila evoluta | reverse complement strand
ATAATTAATATAAATAGATTATTTTCTTCGAGAAAGAACATAATCGCGAGTTTAATCGTAACAAATTTCAAATAACAAATACTTAATCTTTTTTAAAATAATAATCATCAACAAGTCAAAGTCTTTCACATTCTTTATTTTAAATATCTCTGCGGCATATATTTATATTGTGTGCTTGGACTTTCATATCGGACTCACATATTGGACGTTTGAAAATACAATTTTTTTATCTGTAATTGTGGTTTATATAAATCAGTCCTGGCCAACCGAAATTGCCCCGTGGGCCGGATTGACGTTATAAAATTTTCCAAGGACCGGACATAAATAAGAATAATTGGAAATTTTGTTCCAATATTTTTTCGATAAATCTGGTCTAGCTTTACAATGAAATAAGCACTTTTTTGTAAGTGATTGATATGAATATTGAATGCAAATGTATACAGAAAGTGTTGAACACGCGTATCTGCAAATACGATACTACAACTATTGTAGATATAAAGACAAATCATGTATTGAACTAATAAAAAAATACATTTATATAGCAATGAAAAAACAATAGCTTCATTTGTTCACCAAGATGCTTCAAATTTTAATTTTATCTTGTAAATATAGTTTAAGAATTTTCGCAATTACGATTGTGGGGCATATGAAATGACGCAACGGCCGCGGGTTGGCTAGCCCTGATATAAATAATTCCTTAGAAACCGATGAGTTCGACTCCAATCAATCATTGAGTATTTATTTATTCGTGCTATTGTTTAAGAATACATAATTGTTCAACGATTAGATATCTGAAAATTGACAGATTAGCAATGAATTGATAAAAGCTGTACCGTGAGCAGTGCAAACTTAACGTTATCATATATATATTTTTAAATCGTTTTAAGGCGTACGTCAAAAATTAAATATTTATAATGGTGTTTAATTTATTGCCAAAATAACATCGCACTGCTGAGCGGGAGTAAATTCAGACGATGGAAGTTATTTTTAGTCATGTCTTTCGTTTTCAAGACTCCCGGAAAGAAGAAGTAAAGATATTTTTAATCAAAAATGTATTCTATGATACAAAATTTTACCGGCGACAAAGACATATACATGAATGACTACTTATTGTTTGAAATTTAGCATGCAAACTTCAATAATATATTAGTAATGTTTAACATTTTTTCTGTAATCTCTTATTGTCATTGTTATTTATTTGACATTTATTTCATTACTTTATGTTGGCCTTTCTTATTCTTATAATGTGAAAGACTGTCATTGTTTTTCAAATATTATTTAATACATTTGTGGGTTATAATATCTGTATTATTGACGTCAACAATTTGATCAACAATATGAATATATACTCATATAATTAGCCAGATAATTGGATACAAATGCAGATCAATTAGATTCCCAGTCCACGACGACATGAGTGTTATCAGTTTGTTGTAAATGATTACCAGATTAAGCAACGTATACATTGAAAGGAAATTATATAATACTATATGTAGTTAATTGAGAGTTGCACGTTTTTTATGTGATCGAGTCCATAACAACGTTTAAGTAATTTAGACGAATCCCTAATAAGTTCTCGGAAAATACGAATATGTCTTCAAATCTGACTATCTTAATTAATATGCTCCACTTTACAGTCAAGATTGTAATTTATCTTAAGCAGTTTTGCCAAAGAATTTAACTATAAATTCATATGTAAAAATATTAACACGTGAATTCAAAGCGTAAAGGGCTACACAATATCATGCAAACTTGCGCAAGTATGCATGCAAGATCAATTTACAATATTATAACACTGTTAATTTTTTTGTTTTCGTTTTACGAACTTCACATGGAGAGTGATGAAGTAATAAAAAAAGACTTTGAATTAGTTCAGGTTTTAATCTCTCTAACATTAGTTAGAATTATTTAATATCGGTTGAATAAGTTTACAATTATTTTCATATCATTTTATAACATAAAATATTAACTTTTAAAACTCAACAGTGCATTTTTTGGTAAAATCGAGATAGTTCATATTAGGCAATAATAATAATTGAAGCATCCTATATCAATGAATAGTTTATCGTTATTTCATTTTATGTATGTGGATGGCTGGTTTTATAGTTTATATCAAATACATGTACGATTACTTAAAATTAGTAAATGTACCGTTTTCAGGGGAAAAATAATGGTTACATACAAATGATTGTGCATGCAAACTTGAACGTGTGTAGCCCCCTTAAGAAAAGAATAGTTATAAAAATAATGACTCACAGACTTATTGAATTCTGCTTGTAAAAAAATATCGTAAATAGAAAAATTAGATGAAATTAACAATAATCAAGAAAGTGTCAGAATTATTTCCTTGTTGATAAAATTAACATATTCTTACCATGGGGCTTCCATTGGTTTGGTGCTAATTTCCGGCATGCTTATTTTTACAGGTGTTTTCGGTTCTTTTTTTGTGGCAACACTTAACTTGTCACTTTTATAAAAGTGTTATCGCACTGCACGACAAACGAACCTCCCGCCTCTTGACGGAATGAGTACTAGAAAAATAAAATTAGTGTGAACTGGCTCACTGGGTCTACATGTTACCGTCAATGTCAAAATATAACACATACTTATTTTAGGTAATCCTACGTGTATTTGATATAAATTGTAATACCGGCCATCTACCAACATAAAATTGATTAAAAAATAAACCATTCGTTGATATGTGATGCTTCAGTTATTATTATTGCTTAATATGAATATGCTCGATTTGATTAACAAAATGCACTGTGGTTTTTGAAAGTCAATAGTTTATATTACAAAACGAAATTAAAACAATGGTAAATACAACTTCATTACTTAAAAAATGATGGTACTAAAATATTAAACGGTATGAAAATAATAGTAAACTGATTCAATCGATAATTATTAATTCTAACTAATGTTAGAGAAACTCAAATCAGAACTGAATTCAAAGTCTTTTTTTTACTTCATTACTCTCCTTGTAAGGTTCGTAAAACGGAAGCAATGAAATTACAGTGTTGTTTTATCGTAAATTCTTTGACACATCGCCACCGTATTTTTATGATCGTCCATATTTACTTGCGCAAGTTTGCATGAGCATGTGTAGCCCCCTTTAATCGAAGGCGTCACCCGAAAAATTGGGTAGGCACATTTTGGGTGTTTTGAGTTGGGTATGCAACATATACGTCATATTATCCAAATTTTTGAATCATTAGTAGTTCTAAATTCTACTTAAATATACCTTTTGGTATAGTAAACGCTGTAATATGATTCACACAATGACTAATTACTGAACCTTATAAAATTATTTGTTTTTATATCTAAAAATACTCATCATAGTGTAGGGTAAGTAATAGGTTATACATTATGTACAGTTTCAAATCACGTGACTACTCTCTTGTGTTTTTATGGATTTAAATTTAAAGATTACGTATATTTTATGACTGGTACATATTACATACTGGAAATAGCAAAAGAATTTTTTGGAGATGACATGCGGCATCCAAATGCTCTGCTTAGAGAAGGGATATGGAAGAAGAATGTATGCTATATTCTTTTAAAGATTGAATAAATTTAATATTGTGTTCTTTGTGAATTTATTCTTGGGTGGCAATTCTTATAAAAATTATACACAGATATCGATTTTTTTTAAACAGTCTGAACTGAATTTTATACAGTGAAAATCTTAATAAAAGTTTTTCTGGCCACGTATTTAGTAGCAATATTTCAAAAATTAACTATCTCCGCACACCGTCAATAGTAAATTTACCCATACTATAATTACGTAAAACCAGTTTAAAATTTCATAATATTTCTTCGTGCGCAGTTACATATGTGCAAAGACGTCTTACGCGCGTTTGTTTATGTGAGCATTTGTCATGTGAGCGGTGTCCACCTCTAACATATCATATAATAATTATCAACAATTAAAAATTAAATTTTACTTCTTTGTTAATTATTTTTATCTTTGACGAATAATTTTCTGCTATTTTTAAAATACGTGTATTTAACGCTTTTACAGTAACGTACACATCAGTATTGTACATGCACGCGTATGCTATAGCGGCAACTATGATGAAGGGCTCACCAACATGCGATTTGTGAATTTAAATCAGCTTAAGTATTTTTGTTCTTTAAAACCGACTTTGATAACGCTTTAAATAATGATAATAAATAATCACTATTTATCAGATCTATCTTTTTATACCATGCCCGCTATGCTGTGGAGCATATAAATCTACACAGTATGAAGATATCCGCCACGAAAGTAAAGTAGAAATCTCAGCAAGGATTATTTTATCAGATTGTTTTTAGCAAATGTATTATGTATCTTTGCTCAATCCAATGGGCATCCATTTCTGCACTATCAATTTTTAAAATCTAGCAAATGTATTTTTTATTGTATAAAACAACCATATAGTATGTAAACGAATAGAAAAAATCAATTTTACATATTGAAAACAAAATTTAATATTGATAAACATGTTACGTGGTCATTTTATACAAAAATTCGTACCTATCAACACAGAAGCCTGCTATTTTTTTTTTTTGCGGAATAGATTTGATTTTCGATGATTGTTAGTTTATTGTTGATACATGGTGATATTTGCTTTATATATAATAAAGCTTATCAGTTAATTGTAAGGCACTTAAATGTCAAAGTATAAAAAATATAATAAAAAGATTTTATGAAGCTTTAAAATCTCACATTATGCACACAGGGTCTGAATGAGGTAAGAATGATTTTTCTTGGAAGGTGGATAGATAAAGAGAACCATTCCAGAAAGTAGAATATATGAGTTTCCATATTTTATAGGCTGGTTATTACGCGTTCGAGTTTAATAACCACAGGATTAAAAATTAGCTAAACATAGAAAACTTTTTGACGTTGTTTTATTTATGTTTTATACCATCTTCGCTCCCAAAGTGGCGCATATGGATCTACGTAGTGTGAAGACTTTCACTCTGAAAGTGGGGTACATGGATCTCCGCAACGTGAAAACGTCTGGACAGATTATTTTTCACAATAATTGCTCAACCCAATGAGCATTCAATCCTGTATTTTTGGATTTAAAAAATCTGACAGATGGGGAATGAAATCCGCATTCTCCGAATTACCCAACTACGCTACCAAAATATATTCTCACTTTATGACTGTCAATGTACTCTTTACTTAAATAATCGTACGTATCAACATGTGAGATGACCAGGATTTGACGTCAACATTTACTATCACGATTGTAGGTGGGGTAAGCCCAATGGACGGATGCCTAGTCCTGAATTTTTTAGATTTTTAAAACCTGACAGCTGGGGAATTGAATTCGTATTCCCCGGATTACTAGGCGGGCACACTACCAACTACGCTACTCGGGTAACAAGAAAATACCTGTTTAAAATCTTCTCCATTACGTTTTGGTTTGGTGGAATAAGTTCACTTTGGATATACCCCCCTCAAATGTCAATTGAGAATTTTATTAAGTTTTCATAAAACACCCATTTATATATATAATAATAAACATAAATAATAATCATAATTGAAGCTCAATATATATTAATTCAACTGCATTAAAATTTGAAAATCATCTGTGAAATAAATAACTAATACTTTTGCTAAAATGACTTCTTAACATTTGATAATATTTTATACGTGATAATTACATATTTATAATAATTGATAATTGTTCAACCGTAAATTTCAAAAATAAGATGTTCTCATATCTTTCTTGAAACGTTAAAACAAATAAAATGTATTATTATTACAACTGCACGGAAAAAGAAATTATTATTTTTTTTTTACTATTGAATTAGATACTGTAATAATCGAGTAACGTAACATGGACCTAACCGAATTCGAAGTTAAAAAATTACACTGTAACCAAAGCGCAAATGAAATGAAATTCACACTGAATATAAATATTCTTCTTTTTTGCCATATCCGCTCTTTAAATGGAGCATACGGCTGCGATATAGTGTTCCTAGGAAACTGTTTCACCCGCCAGCCCTCTTGTATCCTCCCAGATCATGCCTGCATTCCTTGGTTCCGCAGAATACGTCCTATATATTTGGTTTTTCACCTGCATTCACTTCTAGCAGTCACCACGTCTCCACACCCGTTATGAGGCCGTATACCGTGACGTATCGAACGTGATGCGTTCTCCAAAGTGCCGGTGCAAAGTGCAGCAGCTTCCTCAGTCCTTGGTTGGCGTGCACTAGAATGTGCGTGATCTCTTTTCTGTGATACTAACTTATTATGTCCTGTTAATATTTGGCTTTCTCGCCCGCAAGATTTTGAAATTTTTTTAAAAGCTACAAAATTATCCTTCGTAGAAACCAAGTCGCAATGGCCGACTGATCCGACAAATCGAGAATCTCATCCATTTCAACCGACATGTATGGACACTTCAAGAGGATATGATTGGCATCCTGCATTTCACCACATGAGCAAGTAGGAAATTCTATTAAGACCAAACTGATAGAGCTTAAAGGCAGAACCACCGTGACCGATTAAGAAACAGGCTTCAGGCATTCTGAAGGTATCCGTAGGATGTGCTATAGCCAGGCTTAGTAAATATAAATAACAAGTGCTAAAAATAAAGAAGAAATTTTAATTCTGTGAAGGAAGTTATACTTTACGTGACATAGTGTTTCGATAAAATATCTAAAAGCTGCCAACTTAAATCCGTAAATTTTAAAACAGGCAAATTGCTCCAGTTACATGATTTTCGACATACGTGAAAAACTAAAGAACAAATGAATCATGTAACTCAAGGACTATGTGTACACATATTATTTTTACGTTTAGCGATAGCAAAAATAGACTAGAAAACATGTTGGGCATGTCGTGCGCATGGTTGTGATTTACAAATGACTTTGAGAACCGCGTATTTAGAAATTGAAGATTAAAAGTGCATTCAGGCTGAACAGATTTTTAACATAGCAATTAGTAATAAATAAAAAAATATCTATGAAATGAGGAGATAGATAAATTAAAATCACTAAAAGAATTTCTGTAATATGTTTTTCTTAAATAATCAAAACGCCAAACGTAATCTAAAGAAAAAAATATAATGCATCGATTTGGATATATCCTTAATTAGTAAAAAAAAAATACTTTTAATGACTCAGTTCAGTAGCAAATTCAGTAGGTACGGTATAAAAATATTTTAGTTCTTAGTCTCTTTGAAATTTTATGATACTTTGTAAAATCCAACTAAATATAAATTGTGGGAGAAAAGGGACGTCTGAGTCTTTTCAAAAAAACATTTATTTGATTGCCACAATGTACACGACTTAATACACATTTCATCAAAAAGGTGTAAGCTGAAAACTGTTAAACAGTATCTAAATTTAGCTTTTAAAATTGAAAAAAAGGATGGGCTGTCAATTTTGTGAACAGAAAAAAGACTTCTGTGAAATCAATTTTACTATTTTTTCTTGAAAATTAATATCAGACTGAGTAAATAAAGCCCAAACCAACTTTTTGTGAAAGGAAAGAAAAAATCGTTGAAAAAATATTGACATAAAAATGATTTATACATGTTTTTCAGATTTTAAAAGAATAAACAATTAGACAAATACAAGCTGAAGCCGTTTTTCTTTATATTCATAAAAATATGTAAACACTAATTGGGTGGGATTCTTCAACCTGGTCAATGATCCTGCAAGTCTTTTAAATGATATTCATGTTATTTATTTTAACCCTTACAAATATAATATAAAATAAAAGATAAATCTTATTTAATATCCTAAACATAACCGTTTGTTGTATTTTCTTATGGTTACTCAAATTATTAATTTTGTTTAGTTTAATTGACTTATAACTACTTCTTCTTCCATATCTGCTCCCTAAGTATAGTATATATACATTACGTATCACCTTCAAGAATACCTGTTGCCTGCTAATATTCTAGAGCCCTCGCAGGTCATACCTGCATCCCGTAAATCCATCGAATACATTATATAGATAATTTTTAATGGTCTTCCAGGGCGCCAAGAACTGGTCGGCTTAAATAATGGGCAGGTCAGGTTCAGACTCTTTTGAGGCACCCGCAATATATGGCGTAGCCAGGTCCAGGGTTGCAGCTTCACTTTGTCAGTGAAATGTGGCTGCATGGTCCCATTCTCTTATCTCCTAGTTTTGAACGAATTTATAGCAACGTATCCCCATAATCCGTCACAGGCACCTGTTATCAAAGCTAACAGTACGGTTGTTTTAGGCCTTTGTTGGGTGCCACGTTTCGCAGTTGTAGGACAGCGCTGACAGAATGCATGGTATTGTATATGCGGCATTTGGTTTTTACCTAGTACAGCATGGAATTCCAGATATTTTGCATGGAATTGAAGGTTGCTCCAACTATTCCTATGCAAATGTCGAGCTCACTTTCCGAATGGCCAACTCCCGTATTGTGTACACCTAGGTATCTAAAACTGTTGACACTCTTGATGCTCTGTCCATTGTTAGTCAGAGAATATGTTTAAATAATAAAAAAAATATACTTAAATATGTATGTTCTATGTTTCTTTCCGGGTGTGTGATTCCTGGACTTGATTTTATATTAATCCTAAACAATTTTTATCTAACTCCACCATTTAAAGTCCGGCTGGCTTTGAATAATTTAGCAGGAAAAATCGATTTTACTCAATTGATGAAATGGGAAGTGAACGAAAGGAACATTAAGTTCAACTGTGTAACAATTGCAGCAAAAAGTCCGTTTTTAAATGTTACACGAAAAATATTATTGCAGTTTATAACATCGTATATATCTCTACGCAATAACCTTAATGGACAAGACTTTGAATCTTATACAAAAAACTAAGCACATGATCACTTTCATCTCCCTCCACTAGCCGCCAAGTATTCACACCAGTTATGCGAATATATACCGTGGCGTAACGAAATATTTCGGTTGATTAAGCCTCGGATAGTTAGTGTTGTTTTGGATATTTTAAGCTATTTATTATTTCCGTCGTTAGTGGAGAAAGTGAGTTTTTTTAATTGTTTTATACCAAAAGCCTAGAATTATATCTTAAATTAAATACATTATACGTTAAAATGAAATCTGCCGTGTACTTTGATCTGAAAATACCTTACCATGGCGACCGGTTCTTGTAAAAGAACTAGTTTCTCTTGACATGCTTATCATACGAGGCGGTGAGTTGCAAAAAGTACTCTGGAAGCTTTTCAAGTTCAAGTAAATCATGAGAAACTTTTCTGCATGTATAGAATATAGTTTTCTTCGTATATGTTTACAAATTTGAAATATAATCTTTTAATTTGTATGTAAATAACATGCACTACAAAATATATTGATTAATATAATGTCTGGAAGCGGTTTTGTCAACTAGAATCGATTTTAACCGTATAAACACCAACTACTCTCCGGTGAGTCTGGCGATGACGTGCTCTGCACGCCAACAACTCACCCGTGAGTCGGAACGATGTCTCTTACTAAACGTACAATATTCTAGATCTGAAAAATGATTTCGACATTAATTCAATAGCCCATTAATTCATACGCATGACACATACGATGCGAAGTCACACCAAGCATTTTTGACTCTCAAATTTTCTAAGTAAAATTATTTTTCTTGCATATTTTAAAATCTCAAAAATCTCCGGCGTGCAGGGCAAGATTATATAAATAGCGACTGGCATTTAAAGAGTTAAAACTCACTTTTATGAACAGCAACTAACTTCGCTAAAATTTCAACTGATAAACATTCAATGTAGGGTCATTTTATTTTGAATTTATATAAATCCAGTTGGTAATGTACACATCCGATGAATTTATCCATTATTTTAAAGGATATTTTTGAGTTTCGATCATTGAAGCTCAAACTTCCTGGGTATGTTTTTTCACCGTGTTCACTGCGAAAGTGTACCATAGGGATCTAGACAGTGTCAGACAGAGTCAGGGCCGCGCCGATTATGCACCGCACAAAGGCGCCTCAATATGCTGGGCGCTTTTTTGCGGTAAAAATAAAATAAATTCGCAAGTATTTTCTAGGTACAATGATATTCGCATAATTAAAACAAGCAAGATATTTATATAAAATACTTAGAAAAGGACTAGAAAGTTAAAAATGGAAATGTTATAAATCAGTCAATATTTATAAACAGGTTGTTAAAAAAAACTTTCACACAAGGGCGCCTCTTACTCATGGCGCGGCACTGAGTGTAGTATATGTAAATTCAAAATATACCTCTCGATTGTTTATCAAACGATTCCTCAACTTGACGTCTATCTAGTGCTGCATTTTCAGATTTGAAATAATCCAGCAGATGTGGAAAAATCGGTACCCGCATTCCCAGAATGCGAGGCGCGCTCGCTAATCTCTGTGCTGATGGGTGTATAATAAACCGATGTAGTATTCACTATGTTTTCGATTATATAACGTAGAAGTGGCCAATTGATTACAAATGCTGCTAAAAAACTAGTACTATTGAATTATGACGTAAATTGCTTGTGTATAATACATTAATTTTTATTTTACATTATCAAAAACAGATTATTTTTTTTTTAACTGCAACTTTTACGGTTAAGAGTGACGAGTGAGTGTTTTGAAACTTAATTTCTGATATCGACAGTTAATGGTTGTTTAAACTATTTTTGTATCGAGTTATGCCTTGTTCACACGACGCTCCGTCTTTGACGAATAGCAATTTGTTACAATTTGTCAAAAACGAATATGATGTTCAAATGACGATTCGTTTTAAGCTGTATCGAGATTTCGTAAGCTCGCCAGAAATTAATGTAACTAGCCGAAATAGTCCAGTATTCAAACTGCCTTTGAAAGAGATGGACGTGAATCCTCTCATGGTTTTGTATTGGTAATTTTTACTGGACACTCGGCAGTGATCAACGTAGCCAAAATGACAGTAACGCAAGTGTTAAAATAAACAACTATACTATTAAATGTATCGGTTGTTGACCTTCAATGACTTATCGAATACAGATAGATTGAATAAAAACTATGGGAAACTTTTTTTAAAACACGTGCAGTAATTTTTCATCATTGTAACTGGCTAATTAGCAGCATTGTTGTTAATTAATTGAACTAATTCACTAAATATTTTTAAAATTTGAAAACATTGGAATGAAATGTTAGCGCAAATCGGATTCTGAAATACGATACGAAGACATATATTAAAATATATTAAAGAGATCTGTATGATATATATTGTTTAAATATTTAATGCAATTAAAAATATTCTTGTACAATTATTAGTAATTCTAAGAAAAATCTTATCAATATTTTTCCAAATTGAATACCACACTATTTAATTTTAGAAACCAATATTAGTGAATTGTTTTTATATTTTAAATAATTTCTAAATTTCATTTACTTCTGAATTATTATTTAAATACTTTACCAGAATTTTTTAGTAAATGCAGTGGCGTAAAGAACACGATACTTCATATAAAGTGACAAAATGAGATATCAAGAAGATATTAGAGAATGCTGGACATCTTTAAATTTAAGATATTTAAAGGTTTTAAGGCTTTATTGAAAATTCGAATAGTGCGATGCAGATGGGTCTTAATCTGGAGATTACATATCGACTGTGGAAAAGAAAACGGACGTATCCCGTATATAAAAAAATTTACAGAAGGCACAAAAAAAGTTTATGTTCCAGTCAAAACCTTCAAGCGCATGAATATTAAAACTGGTGTTTTATTTACTCATTAATATTAATTTAATAAATTGTTTAAGAGAAATCAATGAAATTGATCATGTGGAAGCCCTTTTCCCTGATCACAAATTTCACAGACCATCCTTTTTTTTCAAACTTAAAAACTAATTAGGCATTTTCAGCTTATATCCTTTTGATATAACGTGTATTAAGTTGTAAACATCCTGATTATCGAATAAAAACAATTACGAAAAATTGAGGGCTATGTCCTTGTTCCTTTCCACATTGGACATTAAATTATAATAAATGCCATTTATAATTTAAAAATATAAATAGAAAATAACAAATTAATTTTATATGTAGAGGTTATTTAAAAAAATAAATATTTATTTCTCAATTACAATAACACATTTCGCATCTTTACATAAAATAACAATAAATATTAGTGGAAAAAAATACGTGAAAGTTAAGTGTTACAAATAAATACAAATACAGATATTTTTACACTATTATAACAAAGTCATCCAAATTCATAGTCAAGTGGTATTCAAGATGATTTCATTATGGTTATAAAATAGCCACGCGTCAAATAAATTGTGAATTTAAGTATTTATATAAAATAATTTACATTTAAAAAAAATCAAACTTAAAAATTACATTCAATCTCGTCTAGCCTGCTATGGCTGCAAGGTTTCCAAGAAAGCTACGCATTCAGCGTGCGCCGGAAGACACTGACCAAAAGCTTCCATCAGCAAGGGCTCCTTGGTCACCGCTTTTCGATAGTCTTCAAACGACACTCGACCGTCCTGGTCAATGTCCAGTTTCCTAAGAGCCAACTCCACCAGCTCTCGCACTCCTTCGTCGGGATCCTCGTCACCAGGCTGCTTCATCAGACTGTTTCTGAATATATACAAAAAAACCTAACATCATTTTATTTAAGATATACGATACATATTACATACATCTTTTATACTGCACAAGAATGGTAACGAGCAAGGTACAACACATTGAGCTAAACCAAATAAAAACATAATCAGCCTATAAGTATATCGACTGTGAAAAGAAAAAATGACGTAACCCACATATAACAAATTTTACAGAAGCCGTAAAAAATGTTTTTCCTGATCGCTAATTTTACAAGCTTTTCTTTTTTCAACATAATAGCTTTATTTAGACAGTATTTCGACATTTTCAACTTATGTCCTTTGGTAACTCTGCAAATCTGGCTAATATTGGTATGTATGCCCCTGATAAATACCTAAGAAATCGGGAACATCAGCTGTTTTTCATTCCTAAATGCAGGACTATCC
>JAGVSQ010009392.1:3087-13654 GCA_022683975.1 Rhyacophila evoluta | reverse complement strand
TCCCACACAAACTCCATGTACTCCCTTCTTACACCGCGCACAAATTAGTGAAGATCGTGTTATTCCTTTACCTCCTTTATTACTGCAAACGGTACAGCGTCGAAGCTTAGTCCCTGGTAACTTTTCCAAACCAAAGCTTTGCTTTGATGTTGATGGTGTCTCCGAGACGCTTTTTTTATCCATCCACTCTTTCTCAATATTCTCGATGATTTCTGAAGTAAACTGTAGTCTAGTCATTCTTTTTTCATTTACGTTGTCCGAGTATAAAATATATGAATTGTTATTGGTTTCGTTGGAAAAATTTAGGTCGGAAGGCAGTTGCACGAAAGTATCGGTATCAAGACCGTCCAAAGAAATAGAATCATCTTCGGAAGCTTCACTTTCACTACAAATACGCATTCTTCGATTTGTAAAAATTGTGATTTTATCCTCACTGTCACTAAAAGAAACATTTACACGCGAAGTTCCGCATCATCGCTACTTGACGAATTCGACATCGTATGAGGGAAATAAACAATTTTTACTGATAAATACAAAAATTAGGTCGATATCTAAAATCAAACTGAGCAATAGTCGATATCCCGACGGTACACAGTTTTCGCGCAGTAATAAAGCGTCGATATATCGACGGCCCCCAGTAAAACGGTTAAAATCAATTTCCATTAAGCACCACCAGTCAAAAATATTAATTATTCATAACTTTTTGACAACTTCTAATATTAATATTTTCAGAGTTGGCCGATCACAGTGCAACTTGTGTAAACTATGATGTTTCATTGCAACCGGTCTCAATCCATCTGCCCCTCAGCAGGTTCTTGGCAGGACTTCATTTACATCTTAGCAAATTTGATTTAGCATTTGATAGTCCTGAATTGCACATCGAGCAGAGACCTACACTTGAACAGATAATAGGTATGCTTCATTACTTCAAGCTGTCACAAAAAAATTATGAAAATATAAAGACTTATTCTATTGTTGAAAGGTTATAATAAATGATATAAACTATTTTTAATTTCTCTTAACGCCTGATACTGAATTGGCTAAATTGGCAAATCGTTATTGGTGTTTATTAATATGATTCCATCATGTTATATTACAAAATAAACACCACACCTTGCACAAGGGGCCTTTTCGCTCACTGTCAACCAGTGCAGACTAAATATGGGTTGTAAGTTTGAATCTTGTAACTGGTTTAAAATTGTGAGTGAAAATAGAATTAACTCACCATGTCAAAATATTTTCAAATTATGGATGTCTTTCTTCAGGTGAAAATAGTGTTTGACTTGTTTTTTACATGTCTTAGAGCCAGTTCTTCGCACACAAGCGATGATAGCACAAGTCCATGCTGGAATGTGGCGCCGAAATGGCTACGCTCTTCTCAACCAGCTGTATTTCTATCACAACGTGAAATGCCGGTCCGAGATGCTTGATCGTGACATCGTTCTTCTGCAAGTGGGTGCTTCACTCATTGAGAGCAACGAATTTCTCATTCACCTTCTCAATAAGTTCAACTTGACATATTGGGCTCAGCCCGATTTTGAATTTGAAAGCCTTAGCAAAGCACCGGAAGAGGACTCCATGCGACAGACGATAAATCTCGTGGAAGAATTTCTTGGACTTCTTATTACAGGTAAGCTTGTTATAATGCCCTATTTCAGAATTACTACTCAAGTGTTTGGAATTATATATCTATATAGATTATTACCGGCAAACAATGCTTTGGATATAAACACATACTTTGTCTGCTAAACAACCCAAAAGCTTTTCGTAACAGCTGTATGTGACATAAATCAGTTGAAATGGCTAATATAAGACTGGAAAGTAGGATAGGAGTTCAAGTTTCTGCGGGATACAATGTTGATTTTTTCCAATCAATATATAGATTCATAGAATGGACATATGATAATTCCCATTAAATATGTGTTTAATAGATGAATATCGATTAAAATGAGATAGCAAAAATATAGACTTAGATGGATAAAAATGCACATTGTGGCGTGATTGCAGTGATAAGCGAGCGCTATGTACCGGGAGTCGGGGAGTGCACGGTGGAAGAAAGGACTAAGAAAGAGATAATTCAGCAGCTGTGTGCGAGACCTCTTAGCCACTCAGAACTAAACCGAACTTTGCCTGAAGACCAGCTGCATGAGACTGGCATGGAGAATGTTATTGAAGAGGTTAGCACTAGTTTTGAATTTTTAATCAAGTTTTAAAACCTAAAAAAAATTTTTTTAAGTAATCGCATTTTTTAAATTATTATAATTAATTTTGGTATTTAAATTTTGTTGCTTCAGTATTGGTTACAAAGATATTTGACCTATATTAGTAATGAGTGTGCTGCATTTAAGGTTAGTGTAATTCTGGTTGTAATGGTATCTACTACTATTTTAGGTGGCAGAGTTCAAGAAACCAACGGCTGGACAAGGTCGAGGAGTCTATTCTCTGAAGCCTCATCTTTATTCTGAGTACAATGTCTTCTTCTACCATTACACACGCGAAGATCTTTCAAAGAGTGAAGAGGAACAGATTAAAAGACGGAAGGCTGCAGGTCAATAAATTATTCATTATTAATTAAATTCATCTGGCTTACCTCTTTTATCCGTTCTCAAGAGAAGATAACTGATCTTAGAAAATATATTACTTTATTTTTCAGTTGCATTTGTTCCCTTGAAGGTTTAAAATGTCATGGATTTATGTGACATAGTCAATATGTGCATTCATCATAACAATATTATTCATTATTTTCTAAATACCTTATGTATTATATACTCTATAAGTGTATTGATTGCGAAATTGTTTTATTTACAGGTGAATTGGAGTGTTGCCCGCCTCCTCAACTTCCTAAACTTACACCGTCATTCTCGATGCTTGCTGACCTTTTGCAATGTGATGTTATGTTGCACATTATGAAGACTGTTCTTTATAGAAGTGTTGACTTGCACGCCAGATCTTTTAGTGAAATGCAACTTCATAAGGTTTGCTAATTTTTTTCTCTTTTTGTTTCATGCTAGCTAAATCACTATTTTGACTCGATGATTGGTGGACTATACAAGCCATGATTTTTATGGATGTATTTTTATAGATAATTGGAATTTCTTGTCAATTTTGTTATATCCGACTCTTTGGTATTTCGCATCTCCATTCTTAACTATCTAATAATTGACAAAATTAAGTTTGTGAAAAATTGATTCTTAAAAAACAAATACAAAACGAAGTTTTATTGTTTTAGTATTAAAACACATATTTGATTATATTAAAAAGTAACTGCTACCTGCATGTCACCATTCTCTACATATAATATTGTATCTGCAAACATGACATTTTACAGAAGCGTGTCTCAAAAATTCAAAATACTAAATAGAAGTGAGTGTGTAGACAACGAAAATGCAAAATAAATATAATCATGTAAGTGCCACATGCGTGATTATAATATAGAGTGTCGACATACTGCATTTGAAAAGCTTGATTCATAGTTGTTTAAGAATAACATTGCAATTAATGACTATAGCTTTCATGAAAATTTTATAAACACGATTGTCAATTATTATGCAGGTCCTCCATCTCATAGGTATGGCTTTGCAAGAGCAGGAATCGGGTCGGTACCCATTCTTAGTGTTTACGGAGCGATGTGAACGACAGCACACTACGCTGGGCAATCTATTGGGAGTTTTACAGACCAGTGCTCGAGTCGAGGCTCATAAAGACCTTATCACTTGGACACTCAACAAATTCAAGTAAAGATAAATATATTATTATGTTTTACCATGTTTGCTCTAACAGATTTTTGTTCTCAATATTGATACATTAATTGTGTGATCATGTAAATTAATCACCTTAGACTTCAAAAGTGCAATTATATTGCTAACTATCTGAAATGTGACTAATTGATTATCATATTGTGTATTTAGGAAAAAAAAGCAATTCTTCCCTTCGAAATAATTTTTGGTATTGAATCTATGAGGTACCATAGAACAACTTTATGACTTGTCAGTGTACTTGTGGTGTTGTTTGAATGTTCAATGAACAATTTATTTTTTAAGGGCTGTTGAAGCAGCTACCAAAGAAGCCAGTGGTAATATAGACACGAGCACTACAAAGGTAGCGGGCAGTGAGTCTCCAACTCTCACAAAGAATGTTGCCGATTCTAGCACAGCAACTGCTCAAGGTAACTATTGCAATTTTAGTATCTATATATTATTCTTGTAAATTTTATTAAAAACTGAATATATTTATTTTGACTGTGTAAACAAATTTAAAGAGATTCTTGTGTTTAAGCAAACTAACAAAACCTTTAGAATGAATTCATACATAAGTTCACAGAATTATAAATGGACAAATTTAAACTCACAGCTTATATTTAGAGTATATTTATATTATTTTATCAGCAATATAAATATGGTATTTATGTATTTCAGAATTAGACAAAGAATGGCGAGCTAAGATGGCTGCCAAACGTCGTGCAAAGATAATGGCTCAAATGCAGGCTCAACAAAATAACTTCATGAAAGAAAATGCTAAACTCTTTGAAGACACTGATACAGGTTACTACTTTTTTCTCTTTTGTTTATGTTGTTTCTATTACCTACCACCACATCCAAAAAGTTTTGTCTACGCAATTCTCAGTTTCAATTAATTTGTAAAACACGTATACATTATTTACAAAAGTACGCTCTGTTTGGGGTTGCAGTGTGATATATGCTGTCTCTTTTGAACCATTCTCTATTAATGGATTCATCAAAGAAGTGATACGGCTAGTCAAATAATCATACATGAATATAAAAATTGATAATATGTCGAAAATACCTTTTTCCTATAGGTAATCAGTCGACATCCTCTTCAAAAATATTACTTGATGAATCTGAAACCAAACCAGAAGGCTCTAGTATGGATATTGGCAGTGGGGAGTCAGGGCAGCACGTGGCTCTGGGTCCGGTGGCTTGGCGAAATAGAGCGAGAGCCGCCCAGGCCGCAGTACCTACCCACACCTGCATTCTCTGTCAGGAAGACACTCCCGTTCAGCTCAATGGACCCCCTCTTGTCCTGGCAGGGTTTGTTCAGCAATCCACTGTGCTACTACGAAATAGGTGATATATATATTGAATACGTATTTGTTTGTTATAGTGTTGTAATCATTATAAGCTGCAATATGAGAAAGTTTTTTATCTAAGTTTACCTGAAATACTTAGCTATAAACATTGTTTGCATTATATTTGCACTCTAGATGAAGAACAGTATCTATAAGGCAATTTACAAAAAAAGAATCATTGAATCTCAAAATTATTCATCAACACCTAGGAAAAATAAAAACAATATCCCAGCAGAGAATTAGTTCTTTGTCTACCCAAAAAAAGTGTTCTTTTATTCCTAATAAGTGATAATGATAATCTTCCATTTTATTTCTCATTCAAAATATTTACATTTACATTTATTAAAATATTTTTCACATATGGAAGTTTACCAGTTTTAAATAATTTAGAATTCAAAATATTTAGGTCTGGTTATTATATCTGGACTAATATTTCTACAATGTTTGGTAACCATGAAATGTTTTAACTATTTCAGAAATTGTAATACTTCACCCTCTTCGGACGTGCCATGGCTTCCGGCTGTGTTAGGAACTTCTCCGCATGTTTCCACATGTGGACATGTCATGCATGGACTCTGTTGGCAGAAATATTATGATAATGTTATTCTCAGAGAAAATAGAAGGTATTTGGCTGCAGTATTGTTACTTCAAAAATAAAAAGGACCCGAATTCAATAGATCTAATTGTGAATTACATAAACTAAAAGCATAATGATAATATAAATATACATCATAAACGTATCACAAAATGGCTGATGTTTTTTACTTTAGGTTTTCATTTATTGTGAAATAATATTTATCATTTGGTCATTTTATTACTTGCCATATCATCAAGCCAGTCTAAATTCATTTCAAATTATAGATGAAAGTAATTTTATAGAGTTAGTTATGAAAAATTTATCTGTGAAATTTGGTTTGAAAAATTGTGTGTAGAATTCTTAAAATCATTGTAATATGTTTGGAAATTTTCAGACCATATCGATTACGTCAACCCGCCTCATTCAACATAGAAAAACAAG
Organism: Rhyacophila evoluta; assembly: GCA_022683975.1. Lineage (NCBI taxonomy): Eukaryota > Metazoa > Arthropoda > Insecta > Trichoptera > Rhyacophilidae > Rhyacophila > Rhyacophila evoluta. The sequence goes on along the minus strand of JAGVSQ010009392.1, from coordinate 7,550 downwards.
AATTCCTGTGTCCACTGTGCGAGTGTCTCTCAAACACTGTGCTCCCACTTCAACCTTCACTCTCTACGATGTTGCCTAGTCCATCCACTACCGACATTGAAGATACACCCATAAACTTCCAGGATTGGATTGCGGGACTGCGAACTGTTTTGAAGCTCAAGGTACTAACTTGAATTCTTTGACTTGAACTAACAATAGTCTTCTTCTACCATTGTTCGCTCTCAAAATGGAGCATATGGATCTACACAGTGTGAAGATATCCACACCCACTCCGAAAGTGGAGCATATGGATCTTTGCAATGTGAAGACGTTTTGACAGATTATTTTTCACGAGAATTGTCTTGTCAGACAATTGCTCAACCTGATAGTACCCAATAGTACTTACCATAAAAATATTTTGATTTTTCACATTAAAAATATTTCATATCCCTTAATTCTGAATATATCTTCAATTAGTCATTATTGAATTATGCCAGTTTTTAATTGTCTATTAAAATCATTCATTTTACACTAGCTCATAGAACCCATTGGCTTATTTTTTGTAGGTATTGCAAAGTCCTGCCCACCAGTGCAATGAGACTTGTACTGATTTGCATTGCCATGTGAAACTAGAAGCCTGTGCTGCATCTCCACCTCCACCATCTCCGGTCTCTACAATTTACTACTCTTGTCATGTACAACAGGTAACACATGTCTGATAAAACTTAAATATTGATATTTTGTTGTAAATTCTTTACTCATAAAAGAGACTTCAAGAGTATTTGTTTTTTTATACGGGTGGTCCTCGACTTCCGTATTTAATTGTTTTCTGAAAATGTGTATGGAAGTTGAATGTGTAGATGTGGAAAAATGTAAAAAAAAACATACAAAAGTGTGTTTAACCATTTATATAGTATTCTATAGACTTTTCTGTTAATTGTTTTTACCCATCATCAGAGGCATACCCAAAATTTTAGGTAAAAACATGTTTTGTCAGTTTCAAAATTACTATTGTCAAATAAAATATTATACCATCCTATCTATCAAGCTACCGGAAGTTTATTTAGATTGTATCCATTACATAGAAAATCTAAAACTTATTTGAGAGTAGTGAGAGAGAGTGAACTTAAAGAGAGTTTTAAATTTACTTTCCGCTAAATACCAAACGAGAAACGAATATAATTGATGTGAATTATAACACAGTTAGTGTGCGAAAATATTTTATTTTACACTGAAAATATGGCTAAATATATTTAATGCGATACATCATGTGCTATATTATACATTTATTAAGAGATTGTTTCTTTGTCTTTTCCTGATATAGAGTCTTGTAACACACCGTGTCTTACATCCCTCGCATCGAACTGCCTACGTAATTCAACTTACGACCAAATTTTATGAATGTAACTCGATCGTAAGACGAAGAATAATTGTATGGACATTTATTTATTTTTTTAGGTTGTGAAAGAAATGGGTGACACAGGAGAGAAATTCGCTTCTCTATTTACGACTGACGGCCCCAGTTTTTCTGAGGAACATAAAGATTTCATACAACTATTTTCATCCGTGAGTAAATAATACATGTCCTTAGTTATGTATTTTGACTAGTTATTAAAATCTTAGCAAGTATACATTATCTGAAGTTCATTCGCCTAATTTATAATCTGGACGTATCATACAAATTTGTATGAAGTAACAGCATTTTTCTAAGTAATATGTGTTATTTCTTTGAAGGCCATGTATACCCGAGGCCTGGGTGTTAATCCACATACTGGAGAACCCCGCCTAGTGATGGTGGCATGGGCAGGCACGGCTTACACACTGCTGTCTATTGAAGCACAAGCTGACGCCACAGAGCGGCCTCTCCTTGGTCACCTCTCATGCCGGCATCGAGATTGTCTACAAGCCCTCATCAGGTATGAATATCACATATGAAAAGTTCGCAATGTAAGGGGAAGGAGAAAATAGAAATTTACAGAATAAACCCACGGATAAAACTGTGCAAAAATAAGATTCATTAAATATTTTGTTGCACAATCTCCTAAAATATATGGCAGTTAGATATTGTGAAAATAAACGTAAAATAACCATTAAATTGTATCCTTATGTAAATTTGATATTGACTGCATAACGTTAAAATGTAGAAGGCTAAAATTTATTTAAGTACTGTTTCAATTTACAGGATAGTCGGTACTCTTGGATCAGCGTGTATAAAACAAGAGATAGTGAGCAGTTGTGCCTTGCAGTTGCTGACACCCCTGTTGGGTTCAAATACCTGTGGAGAGCTGCCTGTATCTATCCTTGAATGGGATTCTCTTGGATACTTACTGTCTCTTGTCATGTCACTGCCTGGCCTCTTTATGGATGGCCGCCAAGCCTGTGGTGTCCCTATTCACCCCGTTATGGGACTTCACGCTCTCAAGCTGGTCTTGCTGGCCCACATTACCAAGGTCATCGTTACTTCAGATTTTAGTGGCTGTTCTCTTGCACGTCGGATGGAAGATGAAGAGTTTGAGGCCACGCATGCTGTTAAATTGGAAAACTGTGACGGCCTGCCTGGCGCTCTTGCAAAGATTCTTGGGGATACGAATGTCTCTGAATTAGACTGCCATGCTGCATGGGAGACCGTCAAAATCGGCTGCCGCTCCTTTTTAAGAGCCTGCTGCCTGTTCTTCCGGTTTCTTACAGATGTCCCCGCTGGGCCGGCCCTTGAAGAGCCGGGTGGCGATACTTTTGAGAACATGTGTGCATACCTTGGCTTACCTGATTCCTTTGATCGGATATTTGACTCGGAGCTGTGTGCAGATCTGGTGGCTAGTTGGGCGTCACACCCGGATATCGGGCGCTACTTAGCAGATCGCTCAGCCGCAGCGCGGGTGCCCCGAGAACCGCGGTTGCCAGCTGCGCTAGTTGCTCTGCCTGACGATTATAGCGAGTTGATCAATGCTGTATCTCTATTCACCTGCCCTAACTCAGACCGAGAGGATTCCCGCAATCCTACCATGTGCCTGGTGTGCGGTGAAATGCTTTGTTCACAGAGTTATTGCTGTCAAACAGAACTAAACAAGAATTTGGTAGGTGCATGCACCTTTCATGCGCATACTTGCGGAGCTGGCGTGGGAGTCTTCTTGAGGGTACGTGAATGCGAAGTTCTCCTTCTGGCTGCACCTTCTAAAGGCTGCGTTGTCTCTCCACCCTATGTCGACCAGTATGGAGAGACAGATCAGGGTCTGAGGAGAGGTAACCCACTCCGCCTCTGTAGAGACACCTATGCCAAATTGCGTATGTTATGGCTAAGTCATGGCATCCACGAGGAGATAGCCCGCTCTATCGAGTCCAGCACCAATCTTATGAGTACTACCTGGCACCACCTCTAGACTCACACTCTGACTACAGAGTTGTGTAAATTTTGAGTGATCATTTTATCCTTCTCGACTCTAGGGAAATCGAATTGATCGACCATGGTTGAAAAAAAGTCAATGATAAGAGGAGAATGTCTCTGGAAGAAGACCTCTATCACATATATGTAAAGTTAAATAGTACATTTCTAACCTGGCCGCTTTGATTTGTAGTCTTGCGAATCGTTAAACACAATAATCCTAAAATAGATTAAATGTGTTACTGAAAATATATTTGAATTTGTCATTTTGTTATAAGCACTACTGATTGCTTTCATGTTAAAAGGTAAAATAAGAATGTTTTAAAATAACGCCTCACACCTAATGTTGTTTCAAAAAATGACTGGTGATTTCATCCATTAAATAACTATTAAATCTGGCAATTTTTTATAGTAAGTGTATTGTTAGGATAAATTTACATACTTCTGTGTTTTCTGATTACAAATTGTGCTGTTGAAGCGGTGGTAGGTGTAGGTTTTTGGGATCTATTTTGGTCATATTTTTATGTATTTTGATGTTATTTATTTAATGAATTTCTCAGAAGCATCGTGATTTAATGTGGATTTAAATTTCCAATGGTATACTGCGAAAATATTGGTATGATGGTATCTCAATAAGAATTGCACAGTCAAGGGTATGCTGAATGAAGACTTATGAGACACAACTTTATAGAGTGTTTAATGGCCATCACACCGCGGTCTATATCACGGTACCTAGCGGACAAAGTGAGTGTGCTCGTGGAGGTTTGCTGATGATAGGATTTACAATTATGCCAGAAAATAATATGTGTTCATTGACAGAAAACAGACATTAATAAAATATGTATTAAGAAAATTATAATGAAAACATAATTGATTCAAGACAACGTAACCTCATTTGAATTTGGGGACCTATAAAATAACGTATAGATTCGGCTGGGGAAGGAAGGGTCCTGATAAGCCTTGGTTTTTGTAATATAATAAAGACTTGAGAACTATATTTTGAAGGATACCAGAGATTTTATTTTGTTGGAGAAATTTGAAATACATTTATTGTTGCCAATTTATTCACGTCACAGTAAATTAAAATCATTATTAATTTAGTAAT
>JAGVSQ010009391.1:0-13655 GCA_022683975.1 Rhyacophila evoluta | reverse complement strand
CGGAGATCCATATGCTCCACTTTGAGAGCGAACATGGTATAAAAAAAAAAAAAAAGAAACCGTAATCTTTTGATAGAAATAATGGATTTAATGACAGTAGTATTTTTTAAAACTGTCTGTAATTATCGATTTAACTTCTTCTTCATAGACTTGCTTGTTCTCTGTATTTGATGATCACCATATAATGTTTCATTAACTGATAACTCCGAAATCATGTGTATTAAAACTTGGAAAATTATCAAGTTAAATAGACGCGTTTTTCCATATAACGTCTGATCTTTTTTTCATTAATTCCACCAGGATTTCTACAATACAAGTTTTATACTTGTTGCCTGATAAATATTTTTTTACGTCTAATGATGAAAATTCGAACTCCAAGCAGCTATTAAATATTTGACTAAAGAATTAAAATGACAGCGTTATACAAATGCTAAAATTCTTTAATAAAGCTATAATATCGAGAATATTAAATAAATATTTTAGAAACTTTATGTTGAATTTAACTAGAATCCTTTTATACTTCAACCGAATTAAAATTTACCCTTGAAAGGTTTTTGTCCGTTTAATATCTTGTTTTTTTTGTGTTACCCTTAACAATGAATTATCCATCACTACTTACTACCTAATTTTATAATTTAATTTCAGTTGCATCACTCAAACAGTTGCCTCCCGATAAAGGCTGATTTACAGGTGTCCGTTAAGCTTCTCAGGAACTCAACAGATAATTTGAAAAAAAGTGTATAAATGCGTAAACAAGCGAGTGTTTCGAGAAAACACACAGCATTCAATTTATTCACTTACATTGAGAAAATTATATAGTACAAGTTCCAGACGTTCTTAAAATGACAAAATGTATGCTGTACTATTAGTCGTATTAGCTACATCTACTATAAAAGTAGAGCATATGAATATCCATAAGGAGAAAATGTTTACTCTAAAAATAGAATTAGTGGATATAGTGTAAAAACTTATGACATATATTTTCAATAATACTAAAGCCAATTGCTCAAAAAATCGCGAATCTAGTTTGGTATTTTTGGATTTTTTTAAAAATCTCCTTAAACTAATTCCTAATTTCATCCTCATGCATTTTAGTGCTTTGTCTTATTTTCAAAATATGTATAAGTCAATTGTTATTAATAATGAGGCTATAAAAATCCATGTTAATACAACTTCAAATTAGTGACAGTATTGTTGTTATTATTTTTTTGTACCAACATGGTTTTAAAAGTGGAGAATATAAATCTACACAGTGTAAAGATATTCACTCTGAAATTGGAGTATATGGATCTCCGCAATGTGAAGATGTCTTGACAGATTATTTTTCACGAAAAATTGTTTGTCATACAATTACTCAACCCGATGGGGATCCAGTCCTGTATTTTTGGACTTTTAAAAATCTGACAGATGGGGAATCGAATCCGTATTTCCTGGGACGCTAAGCACGCACGCAAACAACTACGCTACCGGGGAAGCAAATTTTGAACCGGGAGTTTTATTAAATAGTTGATATTTTAAAGATTTTAACTTAAAGCATTTTGCACACTTTTACATTATTTGCAGTATCGTGATAAGTAACAAAAAAAATAGACACACGCGTGTTATATTTGTTATTATTAATATTTTGATGTTTGTATATGATAAAAGATTAAAAACGTATTGACCCAAAAATATCCGTCACTCTTTGACAGACGATCAGAAATAAATCTCGCGGCATCGAGACGTTTACTTTCTCCGAAAAAAGCCGTTAATTGCGAAGAGTGTGTCATGGCGGCGGCGGGTGGAAGGCGCGCGGGGGATGGGGTGCGAAGAGATCCGAGGGGAGGTGAAGGCTCGGCGGATGCAGGCGCGCCGCACAGCCTCCGCGTGCGTCATTACGTCTCCGAGCGCCGCGACGTCCACCGACGCCCGGCCCCACCTCGCCCGCTCGCCGTCACCGACGGGTGTACACAGCGCAGACACAAAACAATGGTTGTGAAAATTCGCGTGACAAAATAACACACTATTCCTAGTAGCCATAACAATACCCGAGTGACGTTTATAACCTTATACTATTATTATTATCAATTATTATCCACACGGGCGCGTCGGTAAAGTAGTCAGCCGATCAATTCAATAATACAAACCGTGTTTTCGTTTTTTTTCATTATTTTTATTTCGAGTGCTCAATCCGGACGTTTTTTTTAACCGACGTACATTCTACCATATATCGGTCAGTATATCTATAACGCATAACAGCAAGGTTCGTTGTATTTTCTTAAACCACTATGAGTTCAAGTTCGAACGCACTGTAGGTGTCACCTGAGGAAAATAATATTTACCTTTTCGTAAGATAATTAAAAAAAAGGTTGTTTACTTGCATAAGACTCTTCCATCTTTACTTGTTAATTTTAATACATATAATAATAATACTCATTAATAAAATATTTATATGTTATACTATAAATGATAAATAATCCGCAGTGTTCAATGTACTAATTTTAAAATATAAATGTTAAACAAATAATAAATATTTATTAACGTACATAACTTATAAAGTATTATAGTGTGTAATTATTCAAATATTTCAAAGTGATGTGTCAGCATTATTCGATGTTTAAATATAATAATATTTCTATTTAAAAATAAATAATATAAATTTCTATTTTTCACTTTATGGTTGTGAATCTAACAATAAATTTGTGTTTACTCTTTCGACTGTGTAATCTATCGTATATTGTGTGTTTAAATTAATATCAAATAATTAAAAAAAAAATCACTGGACATTTTTCAAAGTAAGTATATTGTGAATTATATTATCATGAAAAAAAATAAGCTTAAAGCTTTAAGTTTTATATTTCTAATTCATAAATAATTTATGAAGCTATTTATAATTAAATACTTTTGTATGTTTTATTTGCATAATTTTACGCCAGTCGTCTAGCCGTTTTGATGAATGATTTGTTTAATTTAGTTTTATTATTGATCGAAAAACAATTGAAAATTATTGCGAGCAGATAAATGATATTTTAAAACAATTTTTCCACATGTTTTATCTTTCGAATCTGAGCTAATGCGTTATTAATGACAGTCATTAAAATACACGTTAACCTCCTTTCAATATGGCAGTTGGTCAGACATATTGTTTATCGGGAAAGAGGAATGATCGTTTTACTAATATTGTACAAACATGATCGACATGTATTTATTCCTACTAATGTACAGACTTTTAAAATTTAAGCCGAATATCAACAATAAAAAACAAAAAACAACAATTGTGTCAATCAATACAAGATATAAATTTAATCATTTTACACTACTTTGTTTTCATATTTAGGTATTCAGTATATGTATTATTTTTAGACGATTAGCATAAATATACATATTATATGTTGTTATGGCACTTATTAGCACCCATATATATTTCAAATACAGTAATATCGACAAATAAATACGTATTATGATATCTTTACTTATTTTTATGAAATTAAATTCATTGCACTTCATACGAGTGTGTAGAACGTTTAAGGTAAAGTAGGTATCTGTTTTTTATCTTTATATTTTTTAGTCTACATCAATTAAATTTAATACTATATTATATGGTTTGATGTAGCTATACGATACGAATATGAGTTAAAACAAAAATTTAATAACCTAAAAAATTAATAATAACTTATTATAACTAATATATTTTGAAACAGTCCCAAAAGCTCAAAATCTGAATGAAAGCTTTTGATTACTATTTTTATTCTTTCAAACTTTTTCAGAATAAATCTACAGAATTTGAATCTATAATCTCTGGCACTACGTGTGTATCAATATATTAAGTTATTTAAGTATTATAATGAAGTTTCACTAAATGTTCGATTTATACAATAATAATAAATTCACTTTAGTTAACACAATACGATATTCACCACATGGTCCCTATGATTATGCTATTTGTTTATTTTAATAAATGTATTCTTGTTAACTTGATTATTTATATTAAGTCTTATAGTTACAAAGTTAACATTGGCAGCTGCGAATAAACCAGCGTTTCTCAGATAAATTCACCGACGGAAGTTTTCATTTCAAATAATACCACTTATTTTAACGCATCATAAAAAGTGTGTATAATTTTCTAATTAATATAATTATAATATACCTAATTATAAAATAAGATTTAATATCAAATATTCTTTATACACACATAAAATAATTAAATAATTGATAAATAGTTTTCAGAATAATCAATAAATGTTTAAATATCTTGTATCTAGGCTGTTTTCTAAACAAAGATGTGTCCCGTTGATCTCTGTTATTTCTATTTGATTTTTAGCTCAATTGAGAGTCCATATTTTCAAAAACAAAACGTGTTAGTCTCACGGAACTCCAAAACAACAATGCGTCTATACTAAGTTGAGAGTTAAGTTGAGAATTGAGTTTTAGTATGAGATTTGAGCTTGGGATCAATGAATGATAAGTATCTTACCTCGGCGGTATGTCATCTAGGCTGCATTTTTAAATTTATAAATAATTATGCGACTGTGAGATTCCAACTAGTAAACTCCAGCGTTGAACCACGGTCTTTTTTCACTAAAATTATTCAAATAATGAGAGATATTTTTTTGTTCAAAAAAATACCCATTATAAATATTTTAAACTTTATTTTTTTTAATATTTCAATTTTTCTACAAGGGCAAACAAAACTGGTTTAGAAACACTGGTGAAAACTAATTTTTACCAGCATGCATGTTTTGTGCGAATACTCATACGGATAGAAAACGAGGTCTTTGTTACGCGTAACGGTACGTAACGTAATGTTTATGCAATTCAGGCAAATTGTTTACGCACGCGCTCTTACAGGATTCGGGATACTGAAAACGGAAAGAATCGTTTTGTTTTGTGAAACCGCAAAAATACCGGCCATGTGTATTTTGTTTGATAACTTAGTTTACTATATACTGTAAGCCCACTATACATCAAAAGCTTTCCGTTCAGAATTCAACGAAAGACAAAAAGCTTGTGTACTTATTCTGAATAGCTTTTAATAAACACAGCGCCATTCGAAAATATTATACCGTAAATATTCGCCATAATTTTCAATCAATTATAGTTTTTAATCGAACGCCATTATGTATTTTTTTTTAAAATTGAACGTTTTAAGCATACTTATTATTTGATAAATATAATACTTCAAATAAAGACGGTGATACTAAACTATTAGACCACATTATAATTAATTATACGGCTTACTCATAAATTACCATATGCCAGTTTATTCACATTTTATTGGGTCTAATCTTATTTAATATGTATATTTTTCATTGGGTTACATATTTAATTACCGGAGAATATATATTTATTTCCAAACCAAGCCGCGATTGCTTTCATTCATTAACACTGATTCGTATACACAGCCGAAAAAATACGTGTCGTGAAATACAAACCCAAACAAAAATCATACTCTAGGTTAGATCTCAAATTTTTAACAATGATAATTATTATTCAAATACATATAACTTGATAACAACAAATTGTGGACCGCAAATAGAAAATAACGATCAACGTGAAAGTATACTATTTTTTAAAAAACTCTGAATTCGATATTAATTTTAACTTAAGAGTCTACAAATATTATATTTGTTTTTGTAAATTACTTTCCATGGCAAATATGATTCACATATATTTCTTTAGTGACTGATTGTTTTTTTTTATATAGAATAGTGATTAATAATCGAAATGAAAATAAAGTAACAAAGAACATTAGAAGTGGGTAATTGTGCATCGCAGAACATTTGGAGTGGATAATCGTGGGTTGCTGAACAGGTGTTGGAGTTGAATGAAGTCTGATCTTTTCAAGTCAAAAGCTGGCACCAGATGTCATCATTCCGAAACGCATATCCAGCTCGGTAAGTGAATACATGTATTTATTAAATATTAAAAAACTTTTTTAAAACTTCGGGGCGCAGGGATTATTTGCCTTCGCAAAAGAGCTTAAACCAAAAAAAATTCCAATGTTTATGCTAGTTAACAAAGTTAGCTCAACACATTAAATTTATGTAAAATTATGCGCCTCAAAGCCAGCAAAATTATACCTATTGATAAAATTAATAAGCATATTTTAATGACTGCTATTTTCTAATGGAAAAATTACACCGTCAAATCAACTATCCGTACTTGGTTTTATTACTATCGTCAAACATCTACAATTTTTGTATCATATAAATAATCTTGTAATATTGTCAAACCAGCAATTTAAGTAATCGCATATAAACATGAATAAAGACAACCATTATACCAAATATATGATCGGTTGGTGCAAATTGTAAAAATTGTCCGTAGATTACTACCTAAACCCCTATCCACCCACCCCGTCCTTAGACCTGGTATTAATTAGGCTTATTCTATAGCTCTGGTATCGAAAATAAACATAATTTATTTGAAGATTTATCCTGGGAGTAAATTTATAATTTTCTAAGACAGTTGTCACGCACTCAAGTGTGCTGAAATTATAAATAAATTGGATGAGAAATAGAGACTTATTTAGTCAACCGGTTATGTAAAGACACTTGCCCTTATGGTAAACGAGTCAGATAGCCCGGTGGTTCCTACAGCTGGATGGACCGACTTGAGTAACTCTTCCCATTCAGTACACATTCTTGGACATTCCCACATAATGTGATTAGCATCTTTTTCTGGACAGCCATGTTAGCTGCTTAGAAAGACCAAACCAAAACAGTTTGGTGCATAACCACCATGACTTGTAATATATTGGAATGGTCTAAAGTCAGCTTTGTCATCTTTGTGTGTGCCTGCTTTTAGTCGATGCGACCCACCTGCCTTGTTAGGATTTATCGCTAAATCTATGGCTATCTAGTGGATGATTTTCTTCCAAAGATCTAGTCTCGGCTAGGTGGACTTTAATAAAAGTCACACACGTGCGCTTTCTGGTCTCTGCAATAGAGATGTATTACCACGTACTTGAATGTTCAGGTCAAGTGAGAGGACAATGGCTATGTCAGGAAACGCGTCTGTTAAAGTTATTTTATAGGTCTTTGTAAGGACAACTAGCACACTGCGTTGTCCGTTAAGAAGAATTCGGATATACCTTACATAAATCACTATTTTCTTAAATAGTTCAATAATTCAATATATTTAAATAAAGGACAATGATTTAAGCCTATTTTTAATTAACAAATGCTGGACTGGATGCTTTAAGTTGAGTAGTTGTCTGAAAAAGAATTAGTGTGCTCTACATCCATATGCTCCATTTTCCAAGCAAAATGGTATGAGAAAAGACCTTTTAAAAGTTTTTTACTATATTATTGAAAACGATATAGATAAATCAAAGTAAACGAAAGCTTTAATAATAAAAACAAGACGAAGAAAATCTTAAGCAAACTTAACTTGTGAATTAAGCACTGATCAATCTTTTAATTATTCTTTGTCGTTAAAGACATACTTGATTGAAACGTTTTTATTGAGAAACTAAGGGTAAATAAAGTTACAATTTTTTAAATGGGGATAAAAATAATTTCAAAAAAAAAATCTTCTACTTGAAAACGCATTGACTTAAGACGGGGGTAAAAATCTCAAAATCTTTTGCGAAACATTGAAAACCTTTCACAATATGCCTGAAAAAATATCACGTAAGGTTTTGTTTGTCATTAAGTTGACAGCGCTTATGGTTTTTCAATAACGTAAGCCGTTTGCCGCGTGTTTTAAGAGATATGGTTTTGAAAACATTCAATTATATTTAAAAGGGAGATATTTCAGGATATAAACGTGATAATTAAATATTTCTATTAGAAATCTTTGTTTTAGAACGCTGGTTTATTTAACAGTAAACTTTGAAAATGAATAAAGAAAAATACACTATATTCGATTGTGTAATTTATGAAAAGGTCTTTACATTTTCTATCGGAAAAGTAGTAAATACTATTTTAATTTCATTATTTATAATATAATATTACAGTAATAGTTAAATATGCAGAAAATATGATAGTGAAAAACAAGGTTGATTAAAACTTAAGATAAATTTTGAAATGAAGTTTGTAAGTTCAGAAATTTATAAAATAACATCCATCTAAGCTCACTCTTATTTCGGTGGAAGATTTCAATTCAGTGCCTATAATACTGACATATTTATTGACAGACACTAGGTTTTCAAACTAGTTGCATCAGTTGTAAAATTATTTCGAGAAATATGTGCCGTTAAAATATATCCGTATTATCATCACTACTGGCAGGTTATTTCCATAATTTGTAATCTTTAACATTCAAAGATGCAAGACTAGTAATTAACTAACAACCAAATTGAACGAATCTTTCCTTTGCTCTATTTCTGGAGTCGACATTTGTACACTATTGATATGCATATTCTCTACCTTCAAAGTGGTGCGGACAAATATTTACCCACTCATTTAATGTTAACGTATTACCTGATTTGAACATTTTTGTTTTGTGTCAAATGTAAAAACCAGTTATTGGTATTTGTACGTTATTTATTTTTGGCGATTTTATATTTTAAATAAAAAAAATGAACAATTATAGTTTTTTTTGCAAAATGTAAATTAAGCTCTTATATATTTCAGCATTACAAAGTACAAGCTGAAACACTGATTGGTCATTACAATCTTTTGTATTAACGAAGTATTTTTTATAAATAATTACATTTCGCAACTGGGTACTAACTTACCAAATGGCTCCCCTTAAAACTCAACAAACATTCAAGTTTACAAAACTTCCAGAGGTGGCAACCTTAATACTGCCGAGCGGCAAAGTAATAGCAGCTTTAATGGTTACAGTTTTATGGGTGTTTAATATCCAAAGTTCCAAGACACCTGGTTTTAGTTTAGTGTTAATTAAAAACGGCCTTTACGTATCGCTGAAAAGCGCAGTATTTACGGTAATTTATGATTTCTCCCATGAGCTTTCAGAGATAAAATATCACATTTTTACTATGCTCCACTATCTCACTCTACAATATATTTTTTAGCATATTCATTTAGAAAGTGGAGCATATATACAGTTTAACACTGAAAGCGGAGAATGTGTCTTTTCGCAATGTACATTTCCCCAAAGACATACACTGTCGGATTTTTTCACGAAAATCAGTTCTCAAATAATTGCTCAACTCAATGGGCACCAAATCCTGCATTTTTGTATTTAAAAAAACCAATAGATGTAAGAGCGGATCCTGCATTTCCTAAATGCAAGGCATGCACACTAACTATGATATACGGAAGAAAGATATTAAAATATACCTTAGTTTTTAAAAAGACATATTTATTATTATGTAACACACATTTTAACACAAGACAGACCACACTTACTACCATGGTGTAGAGTCGGTTTTATTTTAAAACGACTATTCTGGTTTTCAGTACATTTAATCTATGACACTTTTGATAAACAAATGTTGTTTTTTTAATTATATAGCATTGCTTGATACCTTAAAATGGAGATATTTGCTACTAAGCAAAACATACAAATGCTATATTTTTCAATTCTTCAATAATCATACATCTGGTGGCCTTAATACAATGAAGACCTAATATATTGTAGATACATTGATTTCATATATATATCTCACTTTGTTATTATACGTAAGAGCAATGATTTATGACTATTTCACAGTATTTCAATAATCAATTCAACAGACAAACATTTTCCTACAGAATTGCTTCCTTAGATTTCTGTTCTGCATCTAAAGCATTCAAATACATGTGATATTAAATTTTGAATTATTTAAAATCAATTTCTATCAAGCACCATCAGTCGAAAATATTAATTACGTGTGATATTGTATTAGTATTTTTATTGTGAATGAATTTTCGGGCACTTTTTTAAGCATCTACTTATTGTATCTAAGTATACTCAAAAGCAAGATGATTTCTTGAATTGTGGCTTGAACTTATAGTGCGATTTACAACCATCCACGATTGTCTAATCCAACTGCCAAAGCGTCTAGTTAAGATACCACACTTCCCTCATAAGCAAAATCCTAACTAATGGCAAAAGTATAATTTTGAGAAAGCATGATATTTTTAATATGTTGTAATTTATAGACAGAAAGACAATTTCTTTTGTCAAAGTTTTTAAACTAAAAGTCAGCAAGCGCGTATCACATAATTTATTTTGCACTGCATTTTTACTTAAAAATCAACAATATAAATGTTCTTGCTTCGAAAAAACTTAACTTCTATTCAAAAGTAAAAAATACAACATGATGATCTTTAAACTGAAGTAAATGATGTTTTATTTGTCTTTGATACAATTATGTTTATAATTTCATCTAGTACATTAGCCTCACACATTTTTTTACGTAAACTGCGTTTTGGTTATAAGGTCAGCTTCGATATCGACAAACTAAATATAAATACAATACTTCAGTAGAATCGTTTCACTCCTATATATATAACATTTAAAACAATGTTGATATTATTGTAATATAACGACTTCAAAGGTTATGGCAAAGAATGAACCGAGTGCATTTGTGCGGATAAAAATACAACAATAAAATATCTTCATGAACCATCCAGGTCAGAAAATAAATTAACCCTCCTCGCCTTTGAAACCATTATACGCCGTTTGTATGAGAACAATTTCAACTGTAAAACGTTATTCATTTGTCATTAGTTTTTTTATAAATAAATCTTTAGGTCATCTTTTGTTGTAATATTTTTAAACGGTATATTTAAACTTCGGGTTCATAAATCATTCACTAGATGTTATTTGTTTAGTCAATATTGTGTGCGGATTATGAATTCTTCATGTTTTTATACTTTTTTGTACATTTATTTCATTCTATAAATAAGTAAACGATTTGCAATGCAATTAGTAGAAATAATTCTCTTTTATGATACATATATATATATCAACAAGAACATCAGCTATGTTTAAATTCCAAAGGTCTGGAATTTGTTCTTTAAACTACTATCGTGCCAGTAGTGATATCAATCCGGAAGGTATTAGTTGTGTTCGACAAGACTATTTTGGATATTGATGTTTTGTTTTCCAATTAATTTAGGTTTAAATATTATTAATATTAAAATTGATTCATTTTATTATTAATTATAAATTTTGATAATAAAATTTTTTGAATCTCTTGGCCACTTTTTTCAAAATTCTATCCTATTCTAAAAATATTCATGCATATACTGTAAACTTCTGTGTTTCTTTAAATATGATATTAAAGAAAAAAAATTATACCATATTATCTTAGCTTTGAACGTGTAATTTAAAAGATTTGCAGCGTTTTAAATAGATCATTAAAAATCAACAGTATTGCAGATTTTTTTATTTAGCATCTGATCTTCTGAAACCTACGATTTGCAATTCTTTTAACTATATTGTATTTAATTTGCTTATAAGCTCTAAAAACATTTGAAGATCAAAATTTTTCCAAAAATTATCGTTTTTTAAACTTGGCCTATCAAACAGCAGAAATCATTTTATTGTTTGAATTTTTACCATCAATAACATCACTATTTAAAAAAATGTTTATGTTCGCATAAAATAAACTCAAATGTTACTTTTAAAGTGTTTTATATTTAGTCACAGATATAATATGTTGATTACTGTTGGCGGCGATAAAATACTTCCAAGAAACAACAAAGAGAACTAGCCTACTGAGCTTAAAATATATTGTCCGTTAAAAATTGCTCGAGCTTTTCCTTTAATAACAAAAGTTTTCCATTAAAATAAAACTTAAGATGTCCGCGCGGGCGACTCGAGATTGTTTTTGTAGTTCTTTCAGCTCCGTTGTATTTTTACTTGGTAACTTTTATTGAAATTACTCAAGCTATCTAGTTTAAATGTATTCATACCCAAAAAAGAGTACATACTTAGAAATGCAATAGAATACAGTTTTATTGCGTGACACTTCTGTAGAAAAGTTTTATTGACATAGATAATGTTTTCAAGTGCCACTGATGTATAATTTTAAAACTCTATTCAGCGCAAAAAAATCATAATTGGGAGTTTTTATTGTAGCACTTTGAATTTTTATGATAATATCATTTTCAAATAGGAAACATCATTTTTTCTAAATACTTAAAAATTTGTAGTTAAAACAACTCATTGAAACATATTAATTATTTAGAATGTTACAATGATACCAGTTGGTATATGATTATATATATAGCCGTATACAATGATATTTATAGAAACAGGAATAAACTGAGATATTTTAAAGTTCTTTAGCTGCAATGATGTTTTTGAAAATTTTCCTAGCTACTCAATCCTAATGAAAAATTGACCACAAAGAACTGTTTATAGTTATTTCTGATAAATAAAACGCTTAATTGTTATTAATTATAAAACTTTTCATATTAATTGGGCTGATACAAAAAAGAAAACAAGTACATGCACGGACGCAACACAATCATTTTTACGATTTCTCGTTCATATCACGAACAGACTTATATCGTTGTTTAACGCTCAAACAATTAGAGTAAGTAAAATTTGAGCTAAAAACTAAATAATATGATTACACCTTTAAATCATCCGTAAATCGAAGATGAATAAAATATCTTATTCGGTGACAAATTTAGGATTCTGACCAATTTTCATATTAAATATATAAAACTATCAGCAGTGACAACTTTGACATAGGCTTATATTCAAGATAATCGAATACTGAAAAAACTCGAACATACATACAAAGAAAAGCAAATTATGTGTGCTATCGAAAAAACTGTATTTAAAAATGTTTGTTTTAGACAACAAACTGAAAACTATAGTAAATCAATAAATAGTTTAATTATTTATAAATTCATTGTGAATAATTGTTTGTCGTATTTTGATATTTAACCAAATCAGTGTAAACCTTAAATTATGCTGAAAGGGTTATCTGACATGAATGCTTATGTATTTAATTATTTTATACCATCCCTTCTTATAACATTACTGAAAATATACTGCTCTTTATTAAATATTTTAAATACTCTCCTATTTACCTATTAATACCTCATTTCCTGCAACCATTAGATGAGGTTCGTTAGCTCAAAGAGGTTTCTTCTTTTTATATTAAAAAGTTGAAAAAATTCTGCACTTTAATTTTCCTTTGCTATTCAATGTAAATTTTAAATATGGCAGGATTGGCGAAGTTTCATAATTTTAAATTTTTAATTCAAGAGTAAATAGGTACCTTTAACATAATAAGAGGTCAGTAAACATATAAGAAAGGTTATTAAACCTGATTAAATTTGAATTTTGTATCCTAAAGTGCTCTGGTTAGTCATTTGTGATAAATGCAAGTTCATTTTGTTATTCTATTATTTCATATAGATGTGAGCTTTTAATTACACAGACTACTTGAATCGCTTTACTTTTAAACATTGTATCACAAAAATATTTCTTGCTTGGGTGGGAAATGAACTTTTATGCACGGTTCTAGTCAAGAACGCCTCCAGTAAAGGCAGACAAACGCATTTGTTTTTTCCAAACCTAAAGTGGCTCATGGAGATAACCAAATTGACTCCAGACCATTGGACTTCCCAGTTCTTAACCGGTTGTCTCCAAGCTCTGTCAGTTTGGTCTTATAGAATCTCCTACCTGCTTATGTGGCGAAATGCAGAATGCCAATCACATCCTCTGGGAGTGTCCTCATATGTCGGTTGAAAGGAAAGAGCTTTTCAAGTCGGTTCGACCATTTGTCGGACCGGTCGGCCATTGCAACTTGGTTT
>JAGVSQ010009390.1:0-13655 GCA_022683975.1 Rhyacophila evoluta | reverse complement strand
TTTATTATTTACATTTTTCTTCTCATTATTAAGTATGTTTGTCTTATTATCATATTAACCTCAAATTTTACAATCTTATTCACTTTCCTTGAACAAACGGGTAATATCTAATGTATACTGATAATCAGTGCCACGCCATTAGTAGGAGGCGCTCTTGCGTAGAGGGTTTTTTAAACTATCTATTCACGTATTTTCACCGAATTAAAACATACATATTCTTTGTTATATTTAAGTATTTTACATTTTTTTACGCTAAGCGTATTTGATTTTTAAATTCAAATATCATTTCACGTAGAAAATGCCGTCATTTTGTTTAAATTTTCTTATAAAAATGCGCCTATCGAATTCATACGTCACTTGTGTCGTGCACAATCGAACATTAGCACGGTGCGGTTCTGCTGACAAAAATCAAAACATAATACTTTTTGATGTATTTTAGAACAATTTCACTAGATGTGGATTTTCCCGCCAGGTATAAACAATAATTTTTAGTATATGAAAATATAACGGAAACGTTATTGTACCGATAGCACAATTTTGATTAATTTGTCGGATAGAAGAGGTTCTTCCTGGCAAGAAATCTCGCAACGTATGTGAAATCGAAAACGGTCGAAATTATTATCGATAAACTTATTGCAGTCTGTATGCCGAGCGTTCATATAATAAACGTCGTATTTTGCAATTAACTATTAAAATTCTTGTTACACCTGCAGAAGGCACTAATCGCCAACATGTCATTATTATGAAGCAAGTCATGTCGCAGTAGTCTGGCATCTTGAACAAAATTATTATGCCCGAAAGCAATTTGAATAGGATTTATTCAATCAGGATAGAGAACTTGTTAAAATATAATATAACGGTACAAATATATATACACGTAACTACTTGTGTAAAGTTTATTGGATATAACTATACTGCTATTTTTAATTAATAACGTATAGTGTGTAAATCCATTTCAAATAGCCCCTCTCTATTATACATGTTCATCCTCTCTTATTTTGTTCTCGTTTTATATATACGGCTAAAATCAAAAATTGCAGGACCGCATTGAGTTGAGCAATTGTTTCCTGACCACCCCTACTCGTGAACAATAATCTGTCCAAGCATGTCTTCAAATTGCTGAGATCCATATACTCTACTTTCGCAGCGGACATTATTACACTGTATACATCCATATGCTCCACTTCCATGACATGGCGAAAACGTACTATTATGGTATACCAGTACCCGAAATAAAACCATTTTACACCGAAACACTAATTTGCAGTACAATTAATTGTATGCGTTCGAATATTTGATAAGTTGTTCGTTGTTTATGTTTAAATAGTAAAGTTATAAAAATAATGCGAACTGATGCGACTGTTTATAACATATGTATATAATATTGTATTTAAATAAGAAAAGAATTGTATATACAGATTTATATAGCTCTTTCACGTACAGTTCGGCTTCAGTCTGAGAACTGACAATGCAAGTCGATGATTACAATTGAGGCATGCCACACATAACTCTTTCAGCGTAGAAATATGCGTTCTGTCGGCCTAATCGATATGTTTATGTTAGGCCCGGTCCAGACAGAAGCGAACAAAGGCTTATAAGCGAATGCTCGGTCCGATTTGTATGGATAACCGGACGCTAAAACAAGCGAATGCTAGGATTCTGCCTTCGTTCGCTTCTGTCTGGACCCGGCCTTACGTGTCATTATCACGTATGGTCTGCCTCAATCCCAATCTTGGATTGTCAGTCTCCAGACTACAGGCGAACTGTAGGTGTACAGGTACCATCAGTCTTTTTAAAGAGAATGATTATGTATATGAGTTCCCAAAGAACATAAAAATAGTTAAATTATTGAATCACTTAGTGGTTTATTTTATATAAACAAATAGGAAATTCTAAAACTAAAAAAATATCACATTGTAGGTACTTGACGTTCATAGAATATCAAAATACGTACTGTAATCGATACATGAGACTTAACGTAACTCTGGGTAGCGTGTCAAAGTATCTCGATGTTTATTTTTATAATACTTTATTGATGAATACCGACATTACAAATATAATCATAATATACTACCACTAACAACGGGTTTTTACGTTCGATTAACGTGTATTACCTAGATAAAAAAAGATATAAAGAAAAAAATGAAAAAAGTGTACGTAAAAAGCACTATGTCAGTGTTGTTATCGAACACCAAGTATTATTACGTAAAAAGCTATTACGTGATAATATAAGCAGCAGCTCCTACTAATTTTGAAAATAAAAATAATATGATACATTAAATCAGATTTAGAAATTAATAACTGGTATATTTACCAAGTGAATTATTCCACAATGCCAAATTATACAGGAGAAGTTTATATTTACTTTAATTTTTTTTATTTGAAAGACGCATATATTGTATTATATCAGGTAAACCAGTTGAAAATTTAAATTTCAAAAATATAATAATAAAAATTAGAATTGAAAAAATGCTCTATGGTTCTTCTGTATAAAAGAATACTTATTCGAAGTGTTCTCTTTTGAATTTTTGCATAGTGAAATAAGTTCACTGCGGAAATGCACCCCTCATATATTGATAGTCGAAGTTGTAGCAATTACCGCAAAACAAATTCCTAGCACAATCATATTTTTTACAAAATTTTGCTTAGCAATATCCGGAGACGGGAATAAAATACGAAGAAGAAGATAATAGGTAACAGCACAAGAAATATCCAAATCCACCGTTTTATTTTTTAATTTTTCGAAACAAATTTATATCGTAACACAATTTAATCATATAAAAGTTACATTCTATTCTAATTTCGTTCAAGGATGTAAGCACTGTTCACACACAACCGTTTTAATGTGCAATAATATGAGAATTCATAAAAGTAGGTTGGTTTAGTAACGTAGATCTACCGTTGTAGGTTGACCCTTGCGTGAGGGCGCTGCATGTTGACATTTGACAGCTATTTCTGTAATGTTGGATAGGTCATTTCCGAAATCAACCGACAAAAATTCATTTTAGAATGGTTGTATTTATTATATTTCAATTGACTTCAGTAAAATACTTTAATACTTCGACTATTTCCAAAAAAACATTTCTTTTAGTTTTAATTTTTTGCAATTGCAAGTCGTTTGTTTTTATGGTAATATTGCTGTAACGATAGAATAAAAAGCAATGGCTAATATTTAACCTTGACCATAAGATATTTGCATGTAGTTGTCGCAGAATATTTAAATAAATGAAATGGATATTTTTTTATTAAATTTTAATATTATCTGAAATATTATTTAAGTACAGGGAAACTGATAATGACTTATAAACTAAAGATGAAAAACAGATTGTGAATAACGATACTTAGAAGAGTCTATATTTTTATGAAATCGATTATTCATCAGTGTAGAGTATTGAAAGTTTAAATATAATAATAGAGAGTCAGCTAATGTAAAGCGAGACAAATTTCGTACAGAATCCTTATCAAATTTGATATCATATAATATATAATATGATGACTTGTGTCTTAACTCATTACGAATCTTACGAGTACTGAAACGTGGCTTCAATGTTACCAAACATAATTCCGTCTGTAACAAAAAATATATTGTTTCTATTAAAGCAATAATTATTTAACATTTTTATTTTCACTATTATATAATTATCACGTCTATAATAAATATTTACAGTATATATTTTATTATACTTGCGTTACATAGACATATTTAATAATAGGGTGTATAGAACAGAAGCTGTTAACATTATGCTTAAATTAAAATCGGATATCAATCAATAAAAGGCGCTAGAAGTAAGCCTTCATTATATTAATGCATCCGGATAAGAAGGCTTTGAAATAGATTATCATTTCCTTTAGCCATTAATAACATACGGTGATTTGAGTATGAAGCGTTTCAAATGATTGTTGATATCACCATAAAAGAACATTATAGGTATTAAAATCACTTGTGGAATTGATACCCTATTATTGGAAAATAGCCTTCAAATTCAATATGTAATACGTGAAAATTTAATTAATATTAGGCATTTTTATGGATTTTTTCACATGTATTCAATTTGATAATATATGTATCGTAATGATTGATGAAAATATGGCAATAAGAAGACCTTAGAACTCCAAAACTTGAAAGAAGCGGTTATTGACATGATACAGGTGATGTAGGAGACAAATATAAAAACTTAAGATCGTTTTGCCAGGAAGTAGAAGAAGCAATGTAATATATAACAAGTATTAGTATATTGTGAATAAATAACATACATTCTTTATATCATGCCTACACCTAACGCAGAGCATATGGATCTCCATAATTAAAGACTGATTTTGAAATTTTTACGAGTGTTGGTTATTAGTCAGCCGCTCCAGGTATTTGACTTATTACAGTACTATATCTTCGAAAAAATAATATCTATACAGTCACAGGATTCAAATTCGTTACCTTCGCTAATATAACCGACATTTGTATCTTATCGGTCACTTAGGTTAGTACACTTATTTTTCTATAAGCTTCTAGCTGTTATACTCGCGTAAGTAATAGTGCATCTTTTAATATTTTCGATTGTAAAAATAAAATATCCGACCGTTTATTTTAAAAATAAATCTGTATCCAAACAACCCAATGCGAAACAACGACAAACATCGCGACTTTACTGGCGTCAACTAAGCCGACAAGAATTTTATTTGTGTTCATTTCATAAAAAAACTTTTCAAGCAGGATTTTTAATATACAAAAAAATATTAGAGCATTTATTAACTTTATTATTTACTCTGTATAATAGAATATGCAAAAAATAATCATGTTTTGCACATTTCTAACTAGATGTAAATATTACAATGCATTCATATCTTGATCTGACCTGAAAATTTTAAGCGATAAACGTAATTAAATATTTAAGAAGTAAGAATTGCCGGAGGTTTGTATGGTAACAATTGATACAAATATTTCATTTTAGGGTTACATATGTTTTATTCCTCGGTAAATTTTATATACTGTATTGTTTTAATAAAATACAAATAAAGCCGAAATGCATTATAACGAGCGTTGGTTGCTAGCTAGAAAACAAACATTTTTTTATATAATATTATGATAACTTTACTATGTTAGTTTCGCTACATAAATTTCAAAGTATATGTACTCGAAGTCATTAAAATTCCATCGTACACAATAATTGAACTACAAGAGATGTTATAAACGCACATTTTGTGCAGAACGCTGAGATGAGTAAAATTTACAATAAAAATCTTTTGATAATGATCGATGTGCAATAAACATACGAGTAATTAAATAAATTGTTAATACAACTAATTGCTTACCTTACAAATCAGTTTGCTCTCCTTAAAACACGCACAAGAATTTAAATCCAAGAATTTTCAATCCAACGCATCGAAAACAAAATCACATCAGTATTTTTCCACACAAATATCGAAAGTGAAAACACCGAATGTTTTTAAATATATGAACGGAAGCGGAAGTTTTGTTAATTAGATTTAATAAAAATTAACACTGTGGCTGTTGAATAAATTAGTTTGTTTTATTTTTTTCGTCGAGTGTAAAACGAAAGTGTTGGCGCGAAATCTCGCGGAGAAACCGCTCTGAAGAGACCGTCGAGTTTGCGATATTTTATTTTTCGCAGTTACTGTTTTGGTAGAGAAAGTTCAAAACACATCTGTACGGCATGGAGTTTCGCGCCGGACTGGCTTCACTCTCGGCGATCGATTTTCTCGAGCCGGGCGGTGTCATTCATTGCGCACCGTGTTGAATAAAAAATAAATTTTAATCCATTCGATTCGACTGATTCATATAAAAAATATATCGTGTCTTTTCTCTATCATTTATAAAATCAATCAAATATTCCTGAAATTTATTTTAAGGTAACCTCACAAATGCGTAGCTGCCGAGGAGTAATTGGAGTAGTTGCTCCAGGCACACGAGTCGTGGGGGCGCGAAATTAATAAAATAACAGTCCCACAATATAATTTTATTACACCCGAGCTAAAAAACAAAAATGAGAAGCCACAATTTCTGTAAATTTAGTTAGCCTGCCTGCATTACGCGATACGATCTCGATCAAAAATCTTAAATTTGGCAACATCTTATTACATAGAAAGCAAATTTCGCCAGAAACCAGGGAACACGATAATTTTACTTACTTCAGGGCGCTGAATATGTAGCTACGCCACTGTAACCTCACCTCATAGATTTATACAAATCTTATAAAAGGTAGGTTTGTTTGAAAAGATTAGATTTTTAATCAGGTATGAAATACTAAGTTTTCGTATATACCTTCATACTTCAACATCAAACCTGTGATATATTTTATTGTATTCAAAGCCAACTTAAATGATTTGATAATTTTTTGTACAATACCTGTTGCCGGAGCTCAAGCCAAGGAATTGCTGTAAGTATAAACTTTATTTATTAAAAAAAAACAAATAGATTTTTAATCGAATATTTATGTCTCTTCTTTCTAGCTATATAGATAAATAATCACAGAAAATAAATGGTGATTGAATAGATTTTCACATAGGATTGATTTTTAACTGATGATAACAAATATTTCACTATCAGATATATGTCTACATTTTATTACGTTTTTAATAATCGGTGAAAAGCCATTATTAGAAAAATATGTTTTCTACCCACTTATACAAAGTTAAAATCATCCTAATTGATATACAATCAATCACGGCAACGTTGACTCCGAGCTCTATCAACTCAGTCATATAATGTTATGTATTTACTCATCTGACGAATTTTAAAACGTCGCGCAGAATAATCCAAACGTTTTGGTTTAAAAAAAACAACTTTTAAAACCCACCGCAGCTTTTTCCTACAAGAGATCTAGGAGTAAAAAATGTTGCATTTTATTGAAAACAAAATCCACTCTTTTATCAAGGCTCTACAATATTACAGCCTGGTCAGTGTATAAATCATTCACATTTTAATATCGCTACTAAATCAAAATTTCTATAATTGGTCCTATAACAGTCCTGGCTTTTTGGAAATTTTTGGCGATTTTACGCCACGGTATAGGTCCGCTTAATGCGCGTGGAGACGTGGTGGGAATTTTAGAAAAAAAAGAGTTATATAATGATGTTAAAAAATAAATATTGCTTGTTAAAAATTTATAAATAATAAACTGTATCATTCGTCGTTGAGGGGTTGATAAAATAGCCGGTACTAATTTTTGCATATTCATTTACTTTATCATGCAACCGGCGATAAAATCATTTTTATAATATTATTTTTTGTATAGGAAACGTTTCATATACCGAATGCGCTTTCCGCAATTGGTAATGTAGAATTATATTAACTGTTTTTATGCAAAATTTTGCAAGAATCCTTCAAATCGTTAACCAATTAACATACACTTCTAGGTTAAAGATAAGCTAAGTATGATGTTGTACTATTATAAAATAATTCATATCTCATGTACTAGTAACCAATAAAACTGAGCTTCTTTGTCAAGGGTAGTTAGTTCTTCATGATATTATAATACAACACGCGTTAGAAAAATAGTCATGAAACGTTTTTCTTAATTTTCTTAAGTAATAACTTTGCAAAGTAAGTTCTCTATTCGAATAGCTGGAGTAACCTTTAATTCTTTGTGAAATGTCTGGGACGCTATGCTACACAAGGCTGTATAAAACCGAATGCCAAATGCAGTATAATGATTGATTGATAAGCTAGTTTGCTTCAGTTGTGGATAGAAGTCCAACAACTACTTTAGGACTTTTAAATTTCAAAGACATCGGAGCAAAACTATAATGAGTTGAGGGATTAGTTGACAGTCAAATTCTCTTGAAAAAAAATTTCAAGATTGTAGAAATTTTTCATAGATCTCCATGCTCCACAAAAATTATGTCTATTACTTTCAATCAATTTAAATATATTTATAAAATTATAATCCTAGATAACAAGATTTGTTAATTATCATCTTCACACCATTATTAAGACTATCTATTATAATCCGATATCTAGCACGATAGTCATTCACAATGTGGAAATAAATATGCTCCACATTTAATGAAGCGATGGTTGAAAAATAAAAGAAAACAAACAATGGCTTCCATTTTATTATATTTGAGAAATATATTAAAGAAAATGGTTGTATTGTGAAATTCAAAATTATTTCCTGTTTGAAGATACAGAAGGTCGAAATCACGGTTCACATTAAGCGGTACGTCTCCCTCTTCCTGCCGTATCCGCTCCCTATGCGGAGCATAATATGCTATGTCTATCACATACCACCTCCAGGATGCTCTGTCTTGCCATCATCTTAGGTATCCTTTAATTCTGCTGAGTATATCCTGAGGACCCAACGGTCTTCTAGGTTGCGGCAATTTTACTGGCTGGATAAAGAGACAAGCAGGATCCAGGTTTTCTGGAGACATTCATAGTACATGCCCCACCCAGTTCAAGAACCGCTGCATGACTTTAAGTGTAACATGGGGCATCCGCTGTTACAATAACGATACATTTTGAAGTTGACATGTTTCTAATATTTTTTAGATTACTACTATATTTGCCTTTTGTGAATGCAATGAATTAATATTGCGTATTTACGAAATAAGATAGCTTTGAAAAAGCTTGCATCCAGCTGTGGATTTAAAACTCTGAACGATAAATATATGACAAAGACTTATAAGCGTTACTTGTGAAGAGCGAATAAACTCAGTTTAAATTAGAAGATGAAAATAAACGTTGGAAACATTCTGTTATACGAGTACATATTTTAATCTTGATTATATAAACTATTCTCTGGAACAACCAAGATGTGAGATTACGTTTGAAATAAGCCTTATGCAATATCAAAAATACTTAACATTGTGTAAATAAACCATATTATGTATGTATTATATTATAATATCATATTATAAATATTTATGCGTGTGACATACGCAACCACTATGCCAACTCTTGCAACAATATCTTCCGTATAATATTAGACTTTAATATTATTTTGCATTATAGATGGAATTTTTTACTGATACGTAAATCTACAATTAAAAACAGCTGACATACCAGGGGTGTAAATTCAGTATTGCCAGGATGGCGCAATTCTGAATAAAAGGAATGTTAATTATATTATTATTAAAAAAATACTCACCATAGACTGAAAAATAGCTCTTTCAATATATGAGTAATATGATTACAGTGTTTTATTTTACGTTTTGCATTTAAAAAAAAATAACAAATTAGCCACAATAATGTATTCAGTGTTTTCAATAAAAATGAGATAGTTGTATTGTGATCGTGATAAAATAATAAAATGAATTTATTATTTACATGTTTACGAAAAAATGTAAATAAAGAAAACAAGATTATCAAACTTTTAATTGCTTTACGTATGCAATTGTTACCTATGCATTAATATGATATATTTGAGTTGTTGGGATTAATACTACGATAGAATAGAATGGTGCAAATTAAGAGAAAAAATATATTCTCCTATGTGTTGAGTTTTATTACTGAAGTGGGTTTCGAATTTTATTTGTAGTTTATTTATTTTCATTTCAGTATTGCAAAAATTAAGTAACGCTAATGGCCGACTTGATTATTCAACCTTGACTTGTCAGATGCTTGTTTTCTGACAATTTAAATTTATATAATTTAATAAATTTTGCCTAATCACTTTCCTCAGCCTGTCTAAATAGATTACTTTAACTTTTTCAAGTGTTTCATTCAATATTTAGTGTCACAATAAAGATCATATCAACTCATGTTGAAAAGCAACGTACTACATTAAAAAACTGATTATACGTGACTAACGTAATCGTAAGTGATGTGCCAAAAAGTGACTTCATTTTTACTTACTATAACGGTGCTTATACCAATAACAATAAATCTGTGCTATTGGGTGATTTTTTGTTTTCATAACGAAACAAACAAGTTTATTTATTGTAAGAATATATTAAAACTATTTATTTCTGAAAATCATACAATCGACAAAAATAATATGCGTGTAAAGAATAAAAACACAATCTATAAATGCCAATAATGGGTTTTTACAATACATGAAAAGAGGTAGTTGATGCAAATTATTAAAGTAATAGCAATAATATACATATAATTTGTAATGTATATCATTGTTACTACTCGATCAGTTTCACGAAAGTTTACGTCATTTTTAACACTAATATAGCCTTTAATTGAAATGGCTTATAGCCTATCAAAATTGTTATATGATTCTTTATAATTTCGTAACAGATGTTTCCTTAGATTTATGAGTTTAAAATATTACCGTAACACGCCCAATATTGATCATCTCATTGATACCGTAAAATTTCAAAATAATTGATTTATGAGCTTACCGGGATAATTAAAACATAGAGATTTGTTGAATAGTATTTTTTATTATCCGCGGTAATCTATTTTAACACAAGATGATGGTAAATTGGTTATAAGTAAAAATACAATCTAAAGAAAAATTGACAGTAGTAAGTTAGCACAAATGAATAATCATAAAATAATATAAAGATGATAATTAAGATAAAAAATCTTTGTGCCATTGATGTACAGCCTCCTCGATAAGAAATTCGTTATGAAACTTGTCACATATTACACAATATAACTTATATTCGTGAAACCATAAAGCAAATGAATGGGCCTCGCATAATACAGATGGTTAATTAACACGTGGATTTATATACTTTGGGAAACTAAACTACAGTGCAAAGATTTTAGATTGATTTAAAAGAGGCGGTTGGTATCGGAGGTGAAGACTTTCATGTATATTCATCATTCGTAACAGTTTTTTTAATGGTATTTAACTATTTTTCATGAGCACGAAGAAGAAGATGGGGAAGAATTCTTTACGTCAAGAGGAGCACTGAAGGGGAGTCGGAAGGCTTTGCACGAGCCCTTTATCAAATTAGACTTGGACCAGCGAGCTCATTGTTAAATTAAGAAAAAACACAACTCTCAGCTCAAGTCAGTATTTAAGTACAATTTCTGTAGATTATTTAAAACTGTTATAATACAAAACATAAAACTGTGTTGCCTTTTTAAATTCATCGTAAAGGATGTATAATAAAAGAGGCCGTGCCAAATTTTAGTCATTAATAACTTCTTGAATAGGAGTGATACAAAATCACCTTTTTTCTCAATAGCATTGCGAATTAGTAGCTTTACGATTAAATGCAGCTCTTGATAACGTATTGCTGGCCCACCACTTTAATATGAGCAACATTCGTAGAAATAACTTATAAATGAAAGATCATAAAAAACTGTAATCGAAATTTAAGCAACAAAATACTGACACAATGAATAAACGATCTTAGATGTGATTATGGCAATAATTTCATTCTAACATTTCGAGTGAAATAACAATTTTATGAAATATAACACTGCATAGGTCAAAGCTCATAAGGTTTCTCGGTGGATATTTTTGCACCGATAATCTGAATGGCAACAAAAGGGTAAAGGTATAATCGACCAAGCACGAGCTCATTTAGTTCGCCTTTGTTTGAAAAGAAACATTAGCTTTCATAATAACAACAGTAATTTTGCCAGAGCAATTTCGCATCGTATCTAATTTTTATTTATAGGCTCACCGTGATTTTGAAATACTGACCTTGACGTAGGTAGATACCATAGACAATGATGTAATATTTCCATCTATTGTAATTAAGTATGGTATTACTATAGGGTCCTGAGTATGTGGCCTTATTATAGGGTTCTGAGAACAAGTTTTGTATGTAAAAAACTCAGATAATAGCACAATGTATTGATCTTAGAGAGAATAGTGTCGTAATGAATAAAATTGTCGACTAAGCATGCCCACTATCCGCCCCATACTTGGTAAGTGATCAGACGTATCCTATGGCTATTAAACGACGATAAATCGCTGTTCGTGATAACATCGAGGAACACTAAAAACGATCGTTTAGCAATCCTATGTCTAGATTTTTTTTAAATGTCATGCACAAGGAATAAGATCGATATCTAGTTTGTTATGTCGAAAAATATCATAACTTTTTTATGAAAATAAATATGAATTCAATGATGTTTTGCTGGTACTCCAGATATAAGATAAAAATGTTTATAATTTTGTACGTATGACATCGTATCTGTAAGATCCAGATATAACCTTAGCATTGACCTGTAATTTGTTTTAAAAAATAGAACAAAAAATATATTGGAAGAATAATATTGGAACTATGGCCACTGCGTCAATAAATACAGTGGATTTTTTTTTAATGATAATAATTTATGATTTTTGTAACATATGTTTAATGTAATACAACTCAAAGAACGTCGGGTATTCCCACTCATGCTATGTTTTTTTTATAAGCTTTTTATTAAATTTAATGCGAGTGTTGCCCTTGTTACAAAATAAGACTACTACTTGGAAATCCGACAGATAGTATGGAACAGATAATTCTTAATTCATTTCTTGAAGTAGTCGCCAACTGTTGACGTTAAGTTGTTACAATAACAATGCTATAGTGATGAAATAGAATAACATCTCTATCAAACAATTGTTTATATTCGATGCTACAATGGCATATTTATATTTACATATAATTGTAACAAAATAATTATCACAGCTTCGCGAATAAATTTAAGGTGCGATGTATTTTACACAATTCTCATTTTTCAGTTGTGAATATTGTGAAGATTGTGTAAAACAAATAATTTTATTTGACAGATTGTGGTTATTGTGCGGTATTATTTTTTGTAAGTAGGTGAGATTTTGTATTTTTTTAGGTGTTGGTATTGGCAAATTAGTCGCTTGGTTAGTAGTTTTATTGTTTCAACATATTCTTTATTAATTTACTTAAAGTCTATCGTTTTGAGCTCTTTGTTGAAATAACAGAGTAAAAAGCAAAGTTTCAGTAATTAGTTTAGAAGAAGAGATTGATGAGATAGATGGTCATTATATGCCAATATTATTACCAATAATGTAATGTATCTTATGATGCTGTGCATTATTATATTCTTAGTCTTTAAATTACTTATTGATTAAAATGATTGATGTCAGTCAGTTTATGATAAATAAGAATAAACATTTTTGTAACTTATGTGGTCCCTGCTATGTTAACATTCTTGAAAATGGAGTTATCTGTAACAAATCATAATAAATGTCATCCCAAGACAAAGCAAAACATTTCAAAGTACAAAATATATCATGCAATGTAAATGTTTCTACAATATTGGCTGGGTGTAAAACAAGTATAATAAACATACGCTTAATAGTTGACGTTGAATGGATCATAATTTTGAATGCTGGCAATAAAATGAAGAGATTTGTTGTTTGGATGCTCACACGTCTAGCCTTGAACTGATGAACCGGCTCAGCATAAAATTGCGTAACCGCTCTTGAGCAACGATGACCTCAGACATTTTTAACCCTAACCGCATAAAGCAGGACCTTTAGCTTGCTGGACCAGTCTTTCAGTGTTGAGACACGTCATGAGAAATATTACACAATGGTGAATTTGGAAATTATTAAACAATATTTTTAAACAATTTATACTTAATTTCGTAATGATAAATCTAATTTCAAAATCAGGTGAAATAGAAGAAGAGGCAAAAGATGAATGAGGAAACTGTGTACATATTTATTCTATCAGCTGCAAAAACAGAATGTTAAAGATATAAGTACAGTGGTACCTCGAGATACGAGTGCCCTAACATACGAGATATTTGAGATACG
>JAGVSQ010009389.1:0-13656 GCA_022683975.1 Rhyacophila evoluta | reverse complement strand
TTAAGTTTTTTTTATTTTTATTTTATTATGTTAATCAAAATGAGAAATAAATAATAATCAAGAAACCAAATATATTAGTGAGGGTAAACCAAGAATTGTTACAAAGCTTTTTCTGTCAAGTGTTTAAGAATGAAACACTGTTGTATTAATTAGATATTCCAAAAGAATTTATTAGTTAAGATTTACGTTAAAAAAATGGGATAGAACGGTATGAAAAATATTGAAATTGTAAATTTTTACTTGTACAACAGCGTGTTTGTATTTTCAGGTACTTTTGTCGTTCCTGCTGGCAAATCCGTCACAGTCAAGAGGCCCATCAGCCCTTAATGAGAAACTCGAGGTCTTCTGTTTCGTCACATAGCAGCTGCGGCAATGGCTTCACCGGCCATTTCAACAAGGACTACTCGAACGTCTATCAGCAGATGTCGCAGTCGGCTCCGACCCGTGGAAACGTCATGCCTCTCGACACGGCATCCGTCATGAGATGCAGCAGCAATCCCAACATGTCACCCAGGTTTAAAAAGCACAATAATACCGCCATCTTTAACCATTGGAACAACTCGAAAAGGTTCTGAGCCCAACTTATTAATGTTTTAAGTTTTCTACTTTTTTTTCAACTGTTTGTTTGAGAACTTTTTTTTTTAATCCGGTTTCTACAGTGTTTTTTTGTGCATTTATTTAAAAACTACCCCGTTTTCAAATAGCTTATGACTATAGCGTTTGAGGGTTATGCATCAATTTCATTGCTAGTATTTAAATGACTATGAAATGCCAGCAAAACTTTATAGATTAAGTGAATTATTTATAAGTCTGTTTATTTAACAAAATCTTTTCGAAAGATTGTATATTTTTAATAGAAACTTCTGGAAAGTTTCTTTTTTTTCTATCACCTTGACGTGTCGAGGTGGATATTTTTTCATATAATATCGGTTTGCGTTGATCTCAACTGTTTGAATTCTTCATTAAAATGTAATACGATTATCAGTTAATAGGCTTATTTGTGCAGAGCAAAAATGACTCTCTGCGGCCAAACAATAATTGAGACTGAGTGATTCTTAAAATGAAGATTTTACATTCTAGTTTATAAGAACATGTTTATCATTTGTTTATCTTATTTAAATGAGCAATTAGCTTAACGGGCAGAGACTTTCTATAATCTTGTCAATTTGTGAAACAGATTACAATTTAGAATAATTAAGTCGTAGAAAAGCATTCATGGGTTAATCTGTCTATATTTAATCCTAAACATTCTTGATTACGCGTAGGCCATTTTAAAGTATCCAATATTCAATAGTTCGTTTTTAAAATTGAAGAAAGAACTGAGTGAAAAATTAATGCATATTTTATCATTGATAATTAATTCTTCATTTCGTGGTGTTAAAAAAATAAATTTTTAAAAATTTTAAAAGTCTTTCGTAAATCAAAATTTTTAAATCATGAAATTTTAATCTCTTTAAATCTAGCAAAATTTTAACTAAATCAGAATGTTTAGGTAAATAACAAGTAAATGCACATGACAAGAGTTCCTAATAAAGATAAGTTTTATTAATTGTATTGAAGGTATCTACTGTTACGATTCAAGTTGTCACATACAACTTAATATTATACAATTAAGATTTTGAGGTTATCCACTCAGAATAAATAAATATGCTTTCTTGTCTAGCAGAGGGGGCAAACTATACAAGGCACTTATTTATAAACAGATTATTATAAATTTTCTTTTCTATTAATTGGAAATATAAAATAACTCAAATTTTGTATTTTTTTATTGGTTTATTCGAAAAATGTTAATTTGTAGGGATTTAAAATGTTATGCTAAATTCATGATTTATTGTCTAATTTAAATATACTATGTATCTAATAAAAATGTCAACCATTTATTTCCTCAGTTAACAAGAAGTAATAAACTATAAACGAAAAAATCAAAAGACAAGAGGTTGCGTTGTCGAGTTGTAAAAAGCACTCTGGATTTGTGACCAATGGTAAAGATAGCGTTTAACATTCGAAATTTAGTTTAGCCAACATAATTTTAAATGCTAAACATTATTTTTACTGCTCGTCATGAATTTAGAGTGCTTTTTTTTTGCAACTCGGCAAATCGATTATCTTTTAATTGAATATAAATAAATGTAAACAAATTATAATCACAAATAATATTGTAGATTTCGACAATTCCTGAACACATGCAGTGGTACTAACACTGCCACACTAATAACAGTTTAAGATGCTAATTCCACAATAATGTGACATTGTTTTTATGGTGAATTTTTTTTTTTTTTTCTCTTTACTGTATTCAAAATGTTTAGTTTATATTAATTTTTTTGGTAGATTATTTACTAGTTAGCATGAGGTATATCAGAACAATTCAAAGCCTATTTTTGCCCCTGCGTTTTGTAAAAATATTTAAGATACTAAATGAAATATTTGAAGGCAGAAAAAGAAAATATTGCATAGCTACTAAAAAAAAAATACATAGTGGCCTTATAAAAAATGTAATCAAATATTTTAAAGCAGAATTGAATTGCTTTCTTCATTGTAACTTAGGTTCTTTGACATTTATTTAATATAAAAACTTGTATATCAATAATACATAGTGTTAAATTAAATGTAAAAAAAAAATAATCCTGACAATTTGCAAATGACAAGGTTCTATGATGTTATGTTTAGTACTAACTGTGTGAGTTTAAATCGAACATTCCAATAACCCAAAAAAAATATTATAAAACGACAAAACCATAAACAAAAATGTTTGTTAAAAGAACTTTATATTTATATCGACCACTGTATCCAAATTTTGAACTGTAATTTATCTTTGAGTTTAATAAAGCTCGTTTAAAAAACAAACCTGTTTTAATTCCTACAAATTCAGTAATTATTTCCTACCCCTCTTAAGCCCCTCTGTTTGTGAAATAAATATCCAAAAAAATAATCTAAAATAATTGATTCATACAAAAATTTATTTTGTGCTGTTTCAAATATTCTAGTTACAAAATTAGTACTATTAATAAATTCCTGTTAATGGACAGATATATCTCCAAGGTTAACGTGCCTAGCACTTCTGTGAGATTTTTCATAATCCAAAAACGCAGTATTGGATGCCCATTGGGTTGAGCAATTGTTTGACAAACAATTCTCATAAAAAAAATCTGTAAATGTCTTCACACTGCGAAGATCCATATGCTCCCCTTTGGGAGTGAGCATGGTATAAGAAGAATAATAAGATATATTCAATATTCATTATAGACTGTGGAAAGGAAAAAGTGTATCCCTAAGTTTATAAAAAATAGCTTTTCTTTCGATATAAAAATGTACATAATTTAATAGACGTTCTGACAAAAGGATGTGAGCTACAAATGCTGAAATATCTATTTTAGCTTTATAGTTTGAAAAAAGGATGGGCTGCCAAATCTGTGAAGTACTTACACTACATTGGTTATATTCGTTTTTCTTACATAGCTTATTAAATTAAATCAAATCAGGTGAATAAAAAACCAGTTTCAGTCTTCATGCACTGAAAGGTTGGGTCTAGTTAAAATTTTGACTTTGGCTCAAAATCATTCAATAGAAGTTTTCATCCTCCTGTTATAATTGTTCTGCATTGGTTTATGTCCTTTTTCGTTTCTATAGTGGATATAATACATCGGTTAAGAAAAAGATAGATGCAGTCAGCGTCCGCAGGACTGCTGCCCAGCTTACATGGAAGATTGGTCAAGACTTCTTTTTTTTATTCACATTGTCTACGTCTATATACTCTAATTCTAGAATGGACATATTCATACTGATAGATTCATATGCTCCACTTTTGGATGACGTGCTTAAGAAGAGAGGGTTAAAATAATGCAGTGCATAAAGTATTTTGACAATGGTGTCCCAACTGAAATAACTGTCAACAAAACCAATTTACCTGAGAAGATTTTAATTCAATATGATAAAATATTTAATACTACATCAGTATGCAAAATTATACTGAACATAATAACATTTTCAATAATTAAAAGTACAGTAGAACCTCTATATAACGGACTAATGTGGAGGTGAAAGTGTCCGTTAAAGCCGAAAGTCTGTTACAAAAAAATCTGTTTTCTGAATGCATTTTATTATTTGCATTATTAGATTCAAGAAAAGAATCAAATTTAGTTCGAAGTGTGCTGTTCTTTCATTATCAACTGTCTAAAAGTATGAAGATGTTTTGAAATTTTCCTTCATGTATTTTTTATTCTCAGTCATGATGTGATACTCATGGTCACTTCTAGCCACCGTCAAACATTTTCTTCGGCTACTTTTTCTCTAGGCCTTTTAACTCTTCTAAATCTCTGTCCGAATCTTTGCTATCAAACAATTTCATCCAACCATTTTGCAATTTTTTCACTTTCATTTCTTTACAGATATTTTGTCCGTTACATCCGAAGCCTGTTATATCGAGGTTTTACTGTAAAATATTGCAAAAACTGAGTAAATAAATAAACAAAGTACTGGTGAAGTTTATTTTATTAAAGGGAAGTTTCAAATAAAGATCATATTATATACAGGATACTTGTTTATTACGAGTAAATTCCGTCCACTTTTCATATTGAGGAATGCAATGCATATTCTATAGAATAGGATTGTCTTTGGTGTTTATCTGATCCTCTCCAAGAGCTTCTTCCTCATTAAAAAAAACAAACCTAAAATTGGTATGCACTCTTCATGAAAACCTCTATAAATTCAATGTCATTACAAAATAAAAATATTGATAAATATCAATGAAAATAATTATTTTGTATTAAATCTTGTTTGTATCAAATGACATTTTTATTTATGTAACGGCAGCGTCCATCACACATTTGAATGATGTCATTATAACTCAGAGGGAAAGAGAGGGAGGATTCAAAGCAGTTAGATAGAGTTATCAGTCAGCAGTAGGTATCTGTCTCGGAATGTCGCTCCTCCATTTCCCTAGTGTTTTTTTCATTTCTTGCAATTATTTATCATTTCACTTTTAATATACAATAAAATGATTTTTATAGCTAATTATAATAATTCATATATCAGATTTTGCATAATTTTAATTTAATACATACATTATTTACTGGACGCTATTGTGACAATAAGGCGAGAGTTAATCTCAACAGTTATAGATTGATCAATAACTCAATGTTAGATTATAAAATGGAGACTGTAAGGAACTCTTGGAGAAGACTTAAGACCTAAACAGTGAAACCAATGATGGTGATGAAATTAACTTTTGTAAAATAAATGTTTGTAATATAAAATTTTATCACAAAGTTTTTTTACTTAACCACATGAGTAATATCACTTCTTCATTTATATCAGTCATCAAAGCTCATACTCATGTCAGAATTACAAGTGAGATTGAAACCGGAAGTCTCCAGCCTGGTTCTCTCTTCTGGTTGCTTGGAGTCTGTTGCCATATTTAGATCAGGTGAATTTGGGAATGGAAACTTTGGTATGGATTCTCGGTCTGAAATAAATGAGAATTTTTTTTTACATAATTTTAACACCGGACTGTACTAAAAGTACTGTTAATAAAAGCAGTGACATGGGTACACAATGAACTTAGTTTCAAACAAGACTATATTTTAGAATTTTAATAGCTTAATGGCCATGGATTCATATATTATAAGTCTTGATAGAATATTGGTCGGTGGTCGTGGACTCATTTGTGAGTTATAGGTCATGCGTTTCTTTTCTATGAAAAATAGCTGGGTGACAATTTAGTTTGTTTATGAATATTAACAATAGATGGTAGTATATCGTTTCAATATTTTGCAAATTTTCTAACAAATTTGGCCACTGGCACCACCTGGTAAAAAATCACGGCTGTTCAAAGTTCGAGATATCCTAAAGTTAGCGATGTATATAACAGAATGTGAATCTAGTGTAAAGCACTGATCTTGAGATGATACTTCAAGGGTACTTAATGTTTGTTATGCCACAGTATACTCCGGCTTAATATGGTAAAGTATTTAAATATTTATCAAAATACAATATTCTAAAATGAATTTTTGTAGCTGATAGAAAAACTATCAACGATTGAAATAAAAAGAAGACAAATCTACTCACCGACTACAGCCTTTTCTGCAAGCTGATCTACCAGGTAATTCAACATGGTAATTGCAAAAGTGTCATCCGGCCTTTTGGAGAGTGAAGAATGGAAAGCGTCCATAGCTCTGGTAATCTCACCGACTAGTGCCAGGCATAAACCAAGAGCTGCGTAAGTCGCTCCACATCCTGGAATGATGGTGAGGGCTCGTTCATGGAATGCGATGGCTTCCATATGTTTTCCATTCTTTCTGCATGCATGGCCTAAGTTATTTAGAAGTGGATGCCATCGCTCGCTGACGATTCCGGCTGCTGAAACTTTAACACATCAACCACCATGGTTATTACTATATTACGGCTCTAGGATGAATAATTTACAGATTTCTTCTCACAATAACTGGTT
This sequence comes from Rhyacophila evoluta, assembly GCA_022683975.1. Classification (NCBI taxonomy): domain Eukaryota; kingdom Metazoa; phylum Arthropoda; class Insecta; order Trichoptera; family Rhyacophilidae; genus Rhyacophila; species Rhyacophila evoluta. The sequence continues at coordinate 7,211 of JAGVSQ010009389.1, read as the reverse complement.
GTTAGCCAATCACTCAACCCATATCCTAGATAAAAATATGGAATGTCGTAAACCATTCAGTTCAAAAAGTCCAGTAGTCAGTAATTAAAATTTTGTGACTGTTAAAAATATCACATTTTTGCTGGATGCTGGATGAAATGCTGAATACTACAAAAATACACAACTATGTCATATTGATCATTGAATATTTTCTTCTTCTAACATATATATCTTCTCCCTGAATAGAGCATATGCATGCCAGATGGCGCTTCCAGGAATTTCTGTCAACCGTACATCCTATAAATGGTATCCGACAGTCGTCCAGGAAGCCGCAATCCTACCAATTGGAAGAAGAGACAACAGGGTTCTGACTTTCTGGAGGCGTCTGTAGTACATGCCTTGCTCAGTTCCAGTGCTACTGCATGACTTTTAAGATGAAAAGAGGGCACCCATCCGCTCCCTTATCTCTATGTTCTTAGTGAAGTCATATCACCTCACCTCCAGTATTCGATGCATGTATCTGTTTTCAATGCTCAGTATACGAGTCTTTGTCAAGTGCCATGATTCGCTACCATATAGCAGCACCAGCAGTATGCATGCGCAAAATCACATAGATATATACAAGATTTTTTATATTCGCCAAGATTCTTTTTGATTTATTAAAACTAAGTTGAATGTATGGCCAAAAACTTAATCTAGAAAAAATATTTGAAAATTGTGCACTTCAAACGAAATGTTATAAAAAAATCTTTTATAATACATACTTCTTTCAACTTCAGCAAGTGCTGACCTCCATAGCTTTTCAGCTTCTGCATACTGCAGATTCTGAAAAGCTATCACCCCCATCTCATGAGTGACATGCGGATCGTCCGGTGCCAGAAGAAGAGCCTGTCTGAAGAACTTATCTGCCATCTTTGAATTGTTTGTCAATCCACACTCTAGTCCGATGTACAACAGAGGTAAGTGACATCCACTCATGAGTTGACTAGCTTTGAAGTATGCGGCCATTGCTTGGTCATGCTCATTGTCTGCAGCGAAAGAATGACCATACGCTAGCCATGCAGAGCCCATGCCTCTGTCAAGTGACGTTGCTTTTGATAAATACCTCCGGGCAAATTCACTTTTATCTAGAGGAACAATTAATTTATATTAAGGTACAATAACTTTGATAAATTATAATTTCGCAGATATCATTTCAAAAAAATATAACATTTGCATATCGAATGAACGGTAATCATAATCCTTCACATTAACGAGGCTCACTTGAAAAGTATCTCATGAAAAATAGGTATATAGAAAGTAATAAAACTTTGTGTATTCTCTGTTTTTTGAAGAGACAAGACATGACAAACAACTCAAGTAGGCTATGGTTTCCCAAAGCAAATTCTAAAATAAACAAGTTCACCTCTCAGCCATCAAAAGGGCCTTTGATACAAAACTTATGAATGTCTGGACAAGTTATGTTGCATACTGTTGGCTTTGGAAGAGGGTGCCATTCACCATTACAAGGTATATGACGAAGGACTTAGAATAACTCAGTACCAGACATTTACAGATAGAGTAAAAATAACAATATGAATGTGACAGTTCCGTTAGTACAAGAAAAGAATAAATAGTGTAGGATAAACTCACTTATGATATAGTAGTAACAGCCAACTGCAAACCAAGACGTGGCGGATTGTGGGTATTTGTCAACAAGGCGATGGGCCAATGAAAAGAGAGCTGGGGGTCTTTTGAGCTCCGCTAAACAAGCTGATCTAAGTTCTGCTGCTCTTTCACTGTCACCTTAAATTAAGATGTATTTATTTAAGATTATTAATATCATTTAACGCTTTGGAGTTGATTAACCATATTTTTTGTATTATTTATGATTATATTATACTTAGTATAAGTAATTATAACAGTTTGTATATAGAAAAAAGATAAACACTAACATAGTAAACTAACAACGTTTATACTAAAATGTTATTACGACAATATAGTTTCGGAATTTTCAAGAAAAGTATTTATTTACCTTCTGCCGGCCCTAAAATATTCAAGCACAATTCAAACTCTCCTCTTCGAAGGAGTCTTCTGGCCCTTCCCTCAACCGAATCAGTACTATTTTGCAGAAGACGTTGAAGAGTCTCTTCATTTGTTTCATGACCTGACAGTGGCGTCATGGAGAGGGGCTTTAGATCCTTTTCTTCACAGCTATATCTGTTCAGCTCATTACGGTATATTAATTTGAGCATTGTAATTTCAGCTTTATTGCATTGTGCTTCAAATGGAAGATTTTCTAAAAGTTCTAATTCTAAAATAAAACAATAATAAATATAAGATTAAGAACTCTGTTGGAAAAATATATACTAATTTTTTTACAGATATAACCATAGAGAAGTCGAGAAAGTACACAATAGCGTTAATACTAAGTTAATCTGAAGCAAAGTGATCTTTTGCTTTGTTTTAATAATAGTTTTGATAAATTAACTTTTTATTGAAAATACAATAAATTTTTTGTATTTTTGTATTCTATAAAAATTCAGAGTAATAAAAAATGCTTCTAAGTTAAATATGATTGTGTATCAAAAATACTTGGATGGGTGATCGGGGTGAAGGTATTGCTATGGAAAAAGCCAGAAACGCATATTAGTATTTGACTTAAATCATGGGATAAATGACATAAGATTGAATTAAGTCGCAGATACCCACAGGTCCCGCCAAGATATGGTGAAATAGTAATTATCTAAAAACCTTATTGGTTGAAAGAAAAAAGATTGTAAAAAATTGAAACATTAGTTTTCAGATTAGGCTTAACTTACTAAAATAAAAAGCTAAAAGTATTTTGACAATCTGAGATATCGAAGATGAGGATTGTGAATGCTTACACTAACCTTGCTGTGGTGTGAGCATGTGATGCCGTGTGATGTAATCAAGGGCTTCATAACAATGCACATCCTTTTGTAGAGCATGCAAGAAGCTAGTACGTGCTCCAGCTCTTCGTTCCATGGCTCCCAAAATACGGCCCTTTACCACTGCTACAGCACCTAACACCCTCTATAAATAGGATACATATTTAAAGATAATCTCACTTCTTTTTCTGCCATATCCGCTCCCTATATGGAACATGGCTATCACATGGCGCCTCCAGGAATCTCTGTCACCCACCAGCTGTTTTACATCCTTCCGGTTCATGCCAGCATCCCTTAATTCAGCCAAGTACGTCCTATAGATGGTATTTGCCGGTCTTCCAGGACGCCGGAATCCCACCGGTCAGGAGAATAGACAAAAAGGGTTCAGGCTTTCTGAAGGCATCCAAAGTATGTGCTCTAGCCAGTTTTAGTGGCGTTGCATGATCTTTAAGGTGAACTTACTTCAGCGATCATTTCTTTGAAATTTTATGTATACAATAAGTACACATATGCCTTGATACAAAAATATGCTAATGATACAAGAGATGGCAAAAAATTAAACTTTACTCTAAAAAGGTGCTTAAATCAAAATATTGAGTTACATGTTCTTGCAATATTGGTAATGTTTGTTTTTTTTATTGTACAGTCATAAATATCATTCTAACGAGGCAAATGTGGATTTTCAACATTATTATGTCATCCCTGACATCCCTAAATATATAACATAGGCCATAGTGTACTGGTAGTAGCAACAATTATGATAATTGGTTATCGTCAAGCTGAGATGTTTTATAGACACTTTGATTGTTATGCGACATAGTTAAATGTCCTGCTGATGCGGCTTACATTTTTAGGTGGTTCACTCATTGTATGTATTAACACTTCTGGGTCTCCTTCATCAAGTAATTGCAATGCTTCCTGATGCTCTTTTGCTTCTAATAGGGCCCGACTTGCAATGTAGTAACACATCAAATGTTTTTTGTGAAGCCCTCTTGATACAATTGTGTGTGAAGCTCTGTGATACTCTCCTTTTTGAAGCATACAATTCGCGATTAGATATATATCATCATCTCCCTCTCCTCCATTCAAAGCAAGAATTTTATCTGCCCAGAAGAGAGCAGCTGTCCACATTCCCTGTGAAAACATTTATTTCATGAATAAATATAATTTAAGAATTATTCTGCACAGTTGTATTTTATGGCGAGTGTTATATTGATTTATTTACCATTTCGGAATACTGTTTTACGAGGGCTTTTAATGACACTTGAAGGAAAACATTGGTCCTAACCTCTCCAGCGGCGTCAGACATTGTTAGTATTACCGAGGTAAGGAATATTTAAAGCTATATCTAACTGAAAAGCGATTTTATTTTAGGAGTTCACTACAAATAACATAAAAAAGCAAATATAAAAACCAAATTACAAAAAATTTGATTTTGACGTTTGGTCGGTTTGAATTTTCATGTTATTATTATTTATAATAATAATATGGCTATTCTGTGATTTCGTAAGATTCAAAAAAATGGCAACATCAACTCAATGTAATATTTGTCTATGGTTGTGTACTTGCTTATGGTTGTAATGGGGTACTGGGAGTGATAGCTATACAATTTGAAACAAAATTCGCTTTTATCAATTGTTTTACTATAATTCTGTCTTGGCATTCTGGGAGTTCGATATAACCGATGTAAGTATCAATGTCAATTCATTATTCTTTCTAAAATATCTAATACACTACCTTGTAATGACAGTTTTCATTAAAAATTTCAGCAATATGACGTCGGAATCGGGTGAGAAATCGTCCCGGGAGCGTGTCTTTATGGATATCGCACTAGGAGGTTTACCGTCCGGTAGACTCGTCTTTGAGTTGTACTCTGATATAGTTCCAAAAACTGCAGAGAACTTTAGAGCATTGTGCGCTGGGGACATGGGGTTAGGAGAAACCACTGGAAAGCAACTCACTTACAAGGTAATTAATCTAATTACCATATGAAGTCTTTAAAATTTTAGTTCTTACCAACATTCCTTCGTCCTTATATCCTAATGCTAGTAGACCAAGAGTGGCTATCATAGTGTTTACCAGGCATTCCTGTATTGATTCCATGCCACCATAGTAATGGATGCATTGTTGCATTTTCAATGAAAGTATTTTTGTGCAAATTATAAAGATTACGTGTTTTAATTGACTACCAATGTGTGGGAAGCTTTGTAGGCTAAATCTAAAGTGATGTGTTTTTACCAAGTTAGTCACAGAATTTCTGCAATTTACATGATTAAGTTGGTAGCAAATTAGAAGCGCTATTATCACATCACTTGCATATTTTGCCATTTAAACTGCGCAAGCCCACGCCACGTCATCTTCCACAATGGTGGTCGTCTGCACATCTGTGACTCGCTTAGGATAAATGATGGAGAGCTTTATAGCTTGCTGACCAGTAGACGCAGAAATAAAATGATTAAAAAACAATGTAGTATTTCAATTATTATATTTTAATCTTAAACTACAACAGCTAGACATGATAAGAAATGACGAAGACAGCTAAAATACACCGTTACCCACATATTATTGAATATGGAGAGTTTTTTAACTTATTTATTTTAAATTTTGTAGGGTATGGTCTTTCATAGAGTTGTGAAAGATTTCATGATCCAGGGTGGTGATTTTACAAATGCTAATGGAACTGGTGGCGAGTCCATCTATGGAGGAACTTTTGATGGTTTGTGATGCATAATATTATTTTAGTCTAAACTTCATGTTGCATAATTTAGATCATTCATTTCATCATAAAAGTTATTTTTATGAGACTACCGCACATCATCACATGGAAATTCTGTAATGCTTTTATTTTAGTGAATTGATTTTCAAATTTATGAGAAGAATTACATGATAAATTCTGTAAAGTCATATTATCAAATAAGTTTTGTTTTGCTAGTGTGCACTTGCACGCTACCAAAGAATATATAACCAAAAGATACAAAAAGATAAATCCAGAGTCGTAAATCAATATTCAAAAAATATCAACTTATTCTTAATTCTTATATATGTCTATATATATAATCTGGCACACTGGAGACAATTTGTCACAGGAGATTGTAGAAAATGTACCCTGTAAAAAACAGAGCATGTTCAATTATTTGTTTCAGATGAGAACTTTGATGAAAAACATGATAGACCGTTTTTGCTGTCAATGGCCAATCGAGGGAAGAACACGAATGGTTCTCAATTTTTTATGTGAGTTCATGCAATACAATCGAGATTATTTTTTATTCATTTTAAAAGACAAAATAATTTAAAGTCAATTCAGATATTTTCAAATCAGGTAGACTCTATATTTGTATAACTGATTTTTATAATTATACAGATTTTGTACTTTTCGACTAATTTAAAAACCTGCTTTGTGTGTATATTCTTTAGACATAGATTTTCAAGAACTGTACTCGGCAATTTAGCAGAGTATAAGATAGCTATACGAATTCTATGTTTATTTACTGTCATATATATTAATTTCCTGCTTGAATGCTTGAAAATATGAGTATTTGTTTACTGTTAATAGGCAGGATATAGTTATTTAATATAGCCATTTAAAATAAAGTATCTCATAGAGCTATATAAAAAATGAAAATCACCATTATATGAACAGCAGTTCGATGAACAGCCAACAACATATGGAAACATGTGGATATGAAGTTATCGTGACCAAAAATAATTGGTTGTTTGCTAATTGGTCAATCCATTAGGATGTATGGATTTATGCATTCAAGTATGATGATTAATTAGCTACTTGACTTCCTCCAGAATTGAGTGATTTATGAATGCACAAATTTACTAACTTGCTAATTATTTTTGTTGAAAGTAACTTTAAATCCAACAAATCACCCTAAAAAAATCTTAAGTTACAACTTAACAAAGTTTATTAAAAGTTACAATAAATTAAGCATAATAAACGCCCAACACATACATTATAAGTATTATTTAAAAATATATACATATTTTAGTACTTCTTTATATTTTTTCAACGTTTGTGAGAAAATGACCAGACATGAATGGGTTTTGTCGAAGTTACCATTTTCCTATCTTTAATTGTAATAATCTTTTAATAAAATGTTTTTTTTCACAGCAATTTGTATTCAAATTTGTCCATCCAACTGATATTCAATTTTCAACAATATAAATAATATTTCACTCAAAATTCGTTTGAATTTGTAGACTAATAAAAGTAAATCAAAGCATACATGCATGAAAATATTATAAACATTTTAATATGGAGAAGTACAGTTTTTAACATATTTTTTTTATATACCACGTTTGCTCCCAACTTGGAGCATATGGATCTACACAGTG
>JAGVSQ010009388.1:0-13656 GCA_022683975.1 Rhyacophila evoluta | reverse complement strand
ATTTAAAATCAATTTCCATCAAGCACCATCAGTCGAAAATATTAATTATTATCATGGAGTAAAAAACGTATAAACAAATACTGAAAACCTCATTTTATTATGATAAAATTAAATTGAAATTTACCCCCAGAATTTTAATTTTACTATGTGAATTGATTGTCCGATATTGTTAAATACAATACTATTCACTGAAATATTTTCTCTTATATCATTTGACGGTTTTATTTTATTCCGACCTCCATTGTCCTCGTACGGTTAAATTTCTAACATAACTTTTTACTTCAACACCCTGTTAATATCAGAGTCGAATCGTGCCGTTCTGCATATCGTGTGCCGCACAAGGGCGCTTGAATATGATGGGCGCCTTATATAAATAAGAGTGTAGAAAAAACTCCAGTATTTTCGACGCATAAGTACATAATTATACTGTGTAAGTATTAGATACTTATAATTATAAATGACCTAGAAAGTTAAAAATGATGTAAACTATAAATCAATAGTAATATGTAAACTGATAGTTCAAAAAACTTTTTGCACAAAGGGGCACAATCAAACTTTTAATTGCTTTTTAAAATAACGATATTAATTTGTGTTTTATTGAGGCGTATTTTGCCCTGCTAAGTAAAGCACAAAATCTACATAGCGAATCAATTACACACAAGACATTGTGTTTATACTTGGCGGGCAGTTTTTCCCTTCATAATAAAATACATAAATTTGTATTATGAGGATTTTAATTTCGGATTTCATTACCAGTGGCCCTATACTAGATTTTACTGTAGTTATTTAAATTTTTTTCTTAGGAAATTTTTGGTTTATTCTAGAAATCGATAAACAAAAATATTTTTTTAGTTTAACCAACTAACAAAAATTTAATATTATAACAGTGGAATAATCCATCAGTTTTGACCATTCTTATCGTGTTATGAGACTTTTTGTGAAATCGCCAGTCAAGCAAGGCTGGCAATTTTGTGCAGATATAAATGTGTGTTTTTTTTTTGATTTATTTATAAAATAATTTTTGATGTATCTGTTCAATTTACTGATGCTTAACGTAAATATGTAAATTAAGTTTAGTTTTATTTTTAATTTAGTTTAATTATTCCGTTTTGCGTAGTTACAAAAAAACGACTTTCATCTTATTTTGTTTGTTTTATGTTTCTAAAAAAATGTTATTTTAAAAATTGGATGTAAATATTTTCGTTCAAGTACTTTGTATTTCGTAATAATATCACCAATAACAAAAAATATTTTGATTTATGTTCACAGAAATAAATAACATTTTTAAAAGTTTGTCTTTTTTTCTGTAATTTGTCTCCCCGGTAGCGTAGTTGGTAGCGTGCGCGCCTAGCAATCCAAGGAATGCGGATTTGAATCCCCATCTGACGAATTTTTAAAATCCGAAAATGCAGGACTGGATGCCCATTGGGCTTAGTACTTGTCTGACAAACAATTCTCGTGAAAAATAATCTGTCAGGACGTCTTCACATTGCGGATATTCATATACTCCACTTTCGGAGTGCATATCTTTACACCGTGTAGATCCATATGCTCTATTTCGGGAGCACACATGGTATACAAAAAAAATGAAACATACTTCCCTAAAAAAAAACGCTCAAATCCTTTTTGCAGAAGAGTGCCTTCTACCCACGGCGCAGCACTTATTAACGATAACCCTCATATCACTGGCTGTAACTGAGTGAACAAAATCACGCGTCTGCATACTAAGCCAATGTGTATTTGAAAAATTACTTGGATTCCAAATAGATCAACAACGTCTGCTTGTTAACTGATTGAAAAATAAGTTAATCTATTTGGCGCGGATGTAAAGATTTTGAACAAACGAACATTTTTATTTATATAGATTTGTGTTGATATTATCATTGCCTATAAAATGTATATTTGATAAAAAATATTGATTTAAAACAACAATTATTGTTATAAATGACTAAAGTATCACACGAGAAATACCACCGCTACGGTGACATAGTGTGCCGTGAAATTTTCTAGAAGACGCAGGTGTGCCGTGGATGATAAAAGGTTTTATACTATGAATTGACACCCTCAAGTTATGGGGTCGACAGTTTTTAATATTTTAGTTTGTTCACTGTAAATATACTATTTATATAGACAACCTTCTACCCGTAAAATGTACCTTTTCTAATAAATTTAATATGTTATTGTTACAAATGAATATTCAGTGTGCCTAGATAATGTTTCCACAGTAATTTGTTATGTATTAATATTATTGATGATCTATGTCCTCCAGTACTCAGTAATGAACATATTGATTGTTTAATTATAATAAATATACTGAATGAAAAATATCAAATTTGTTTTCAATCGGTTTCATAATTTTAATTTCTTAATACTGTTGTTTTATTAACACGTTATTTGAAAGTTTTTCTCTGCGAGTTATGTTCGATTTCACTTCATCCTTAAATGTTGAACTTATCCATTTATGTAATATTTGAACACGATGGCTAAAGCCGTCAAATTTCTATGATTTTCCCGCAGTGGAAGCTTGATAACAAGTATTACTAGTCTTAAAACATATTATCACATTCATAAAGCTTTCGTCTTTTAACTATTTAATATATTGTTACAGGATCAATGGAAATGTCCAGAATGGGAAAACCTCTTATCCGTTACAAAGATAAAACATTCTACAGACAAAGGGTACATAAAACTGGTAAAGAAATGTGGGTTTGCTCCACGCATAATTCCAGAGGATGCCGAGCACGAATCCATGTGTATTACGATACAATTATCCATGCAAATAATATTCACAATCACACGTAAAAACGTTATTTTTTTACCACCATTGTCACGAAAGTGGAAGATATGAATCTACGCACTGTGAAAAAATCCACTCCAAAACTAGACTATATAGATTTTCATAATGTGAAAACATGTCTCGATAATTTTTTCTTAAGAATTAGTTATCAGACAATTGTAAACCCTACAGGAATTTTGTTTTTTTAATCCGGGAGCTGTGGGAATCGAACCGCGGGTACGCCAACCTCTCGGCTATCGGGCAGACAAAAAGATGCCAATCTCAAGAATCAACAAATAATGCATTGACGTATAAATTATGATACTTTTTAGTATTGACGGGGTCACATATGAAACGTTAAATACAATTGATGTGTTAAACGTTGAATGCTAAATATTACCGATGTATATTCATGTAAGTTATCGTTATCCTCCATTTCTGAATAAAAAGATCCATTCCGCCAAAAAACCCCGAACAAAATTTATATGGTTACATTTCGATTTTCCTTGTTGTATGTAAAAGTTTAACATAGTTTAACTTTGGCACGTTTTATATTTATTATTTAAGTATTTACACATAAAAATTGTATATTATAAATAAAATATAAAAATATCGCTTTCTGCCATCACTATATTACTCTATATATTATAGTTGTATAAATTATGTTGGTAATAATAGTATTGGAACAAATTATATTACAAGTGTTAAAAATTACAAGAATTTTGTGGTAACCGTCGGTTCTGCAGCAGCCAGATCAGAATTCTTCCAGCACCTTCTGAAAGGTCAAAGTGCTCATGCTCTAATTGCCTTCCCTCCTCCCAAACATTGTCAAAGCGTACAATATTTCCATAGAATACATCAACGTACTATGCTTAACATTAATATATTATACAATACTTTATTTTGTGAGTCAGCAAAAAGGCTTAGTGTTTCGAATACTCATATTTTCTAACTGAGTGAGCGCGAGTGTCATTTTATAAATTGATGTAATATTACATGTCTTACTCGGTTCGGTACTGGTTGTTTTTGTCTTTATTAATTTTTTTCTTTACTTTATAGTTTTTTTTATAAAGATCCTGCTTAATTTATTTAGATTATTTTTCAATATTATGTAAATAAAAATGTGTATATATTCCTTGATTAAAGCTGCATTTTTTGTAAATAAATGTCTATATATAAAAACATCCCTTCTAACCTTTTTATAATTTTATAACCCCTGGATAAACGCTTAATATGAATAATGTTTGGAAGTGAGCCACATGGAATGTGCTATATTATAAATGTTAAATATTTTATTATTTGAATTACACACTAAAATTAGTCTGTATATTTACGATTTGTGTGCTTAATGTTTAGTATAATATAATATATACTGAGATGCTTGGATAACACTCCAGCAATCATTTTTCTAAAAGTGTTCCTCTTGAGAAGCAGTCAATTCTCGTTTTTTTTTACGTAAACGAATACATTATTTTTATATCAATCACTGACATGTCCGCTGTGTCGCAATTAACGTGAATCGTCAATAAAAAGTATCACGAAAGAGTTTCCTAAAACTTTCATTGATTTTCACTTGAGCGCATGGTCTCTATTCCATTCTTGTTATTTTAATGCCTATCTAGATTTCACATCTCTTCTTGGTGTGTATACCGTGGAATTCGAAATATATTAAATTTTCTTGAATCTGCATGTATGGTACGTTTGATATGGGTTTGACTGATTTGAAACAATATATTCTAATTGTCGTGGTGAAATTGATCACAACCTATTGAAGGCAAAATCACTGTGACCACATTAGAATCAGGAAATCGAATTATTGTTATTTAATTCAGTTATCGTCATGTCACTACTTTCAATTAGAAAAGCGTATTTTTTATAAACCATGTTCGCGCTCAAAGTGGAGCATACAGATCTACACAGCGTTATGATATCCACTCCAAAAGTGGAGTATATGGATCTCTGCAATCTGAAGACGTCTTGAATTATTATCAGACAATTGGTACTGCCAGTCCTGCATTTTTGGATTATTAAAAATCCTACAGATGTAGGAATCGAACCCGCGTTCTAGGTTGCTAGGCGCGCATGCTAACCTCTATGCTACCGGGACATATACACAGCTTTAATATATTTGTAGAGAACTCATAAGACTAAAGAAATTATCTCGTTAAATCTACTATGAGATTATTTCTTTCAATGCAAAAAATAACCTTGAGTATGTTTGTCGACCAACAATTTCAAGGAGACAAATATATATTCACGAATAGTGTGTATTTTTAGATAATATTTGTTTACGTTATTCTGTAAATTTGGTTACTTTGGAATTACCAATTTTTGTCCTACGTTTTTGTGCTCGCTTGTTTTTTGGATGAAACTTTCACGGGCAAAAAGACAGTGTTCAGTTATGAGTGGTCTATTCAAAATCAAACTAATCGGCAAATTATATTTTCAGGACGTCGTAAACCTAATCGTCCCGCAGCTGGCACTGATGAAAAATTTAAATCCGGCGATGTCGCCCATTCGATAAAACGCGTAAGGACCTTCTACACAAATCGTCAAGTTGCTGTACTAGAGAAAGAATTCCAAACAAGCACATTTGTATCTTATCCACGCAGTGTACAACTCGCCGAAGTAACAAATTTGAGCCGCTTACAGATTTCAGTTTGGTTCAAGAACAGAAGAAAAAAAATAAAAAAAGACGATTTGATTCCGAACGATGCAGTTGAAAACAGCGTCTGTTCATCAGCTGCTTCCAGTTCTGGGTCTTTATCTTCTGGACATCCAGACGATAACTCTACCTTAGAAGTTTCATCTAAAAAAAGAAAGAGAATCTGTTACACCAAAGCACATCTCATAGAGTTGGAAAAAGAATTCCAAATCAACAACTCATTACCTTTTCCTCGTAGCTTAGAATTATCCGAGTCACTTAATCTAGAACAAAATCAGGTGAAATCATGGTTTCAAAATAGGCGAATGAAGTTAAAGAATAATCTTCTGAATCAGATCACCGATGATGTTTCTGATGATTTCAGGCTTATCGATTCTAGCTGTAAAAAAACTCAACAAATTCATTATCCACCACTTGATCCACTCATGTCTCTTGGTCGCCATCATGCGGATCTGTCTTGGACTCTTGGTTCTTCTGGAAATAATATACATTGAGAAACAAATGAATAGTCTAGGGCAGTGATTTCCAAAGTGGGCGCTGCAACATTCTTGGAATCCGGGATGGCCCGGCGTCGTCACAGGGGTAGCACGAAATATCCCAAAACTTCATAATAAATTAGACTTTAATATTATATACAATATTACGCAGTTTTTGGAATATTTATTTATACTTTTACTTAGGGTGCCGTGAGAAAAATCTCAATTCATAAAATGCGATTAGAAAAAAATTGGATCTAAGATTTTTTCAATTTAATTGTATATTGCAGCATATTTCAATTTAGTTTTTTGTAAATAATTGTGAAGCATTTTTAACTTTAAGTGCTGGTAGATTGCTCATAAAAAATAAACACTTACTTTATGTATGTACGTGTACTTAAATAAAAACCTATTTCGAATAAAAATATATTAAGCATTGTGATTATTTCGTTTGTAAAATTGTGTTTTAAAATAGTTAAACATCTTCGTATTTTACAAGTTTATTAAAACTCACTAGCATGTCGATCGTAATAATATATTAAATATGAATGTTTAACTTTAATTATAAGAATATGCATTACACTGTTCTTACCAAGTACAAATTATATGTAAAGTATTATTAAGTTATTGTTTTAAATATATAAAAAAATTGTGAAATGTGAAATTGTATGTATTTTTAAAAATAAATTATATCGAAAAATGTGGGTGTAAATTTTGCTTTTCCTTAATTCTCAATATATTTGTCAGACAAAGTAAAATTGACACCTTAAATTATTTTTAACGTTTATTTCAATTTGTTTTTCCAATTTTATTCAAAACCAACATTTCTTAAATATTTAAACATCAGCAAATAAATGTCTTACAATTGCATCATAAAACATCTGTTTTATAAATTGGTTTATCATTTTCTTGCTAGAACTTTTTTTAGTTTGATTTCATTACAAATTTGTTTTCTTGATGTTGTTGTATATCTGGCGATAGTACTAATTAATTGGCGGGGTTCTCCAAGGCTGCCGGGTACTATCTCAAGTTATGTGATGCTGACTTGACCTGGAAGAATGCAAAGCGACTGGCGAGTGAGCGAGAGAACCCTAAAAGTACCGCGTGGTGGTCATTAACTACATATATTTGGCGGATATCAGTTTAAAAAACATGATTTTTTCATGTAACATCGTCAGTATCCTAAATTCATGTTTAAGTGCAAATATATATATCAGAAATTCTATAAATATTCAAAGGTGTCTTTAGATCTAAGAGGCAGCATAACTATTTTTAAAATAGGTCCTAAGTCCACTTTGGTTTCAACTCTCATTAAACTTAGTTCCTCGTTTTTGATACGGAGCTTGGCACTAAGAAGTTAATTTTGCGACGTAGTTACATGTTTAATTATTAGGTGTATTTTTTTTCTATTAGTCATATTAAGAGTGTGTGTTAAATCCATTGAGAAATTAATAAAGTATTGCTTTTATGAAAAATAAAGGAATTATTAACTAAAACCCTTTATCTCAGAATCAGCGTTTTGGTACTTAGTGCCTATGTTATTTCGTGTATTCCTTTGTATAGTTTCATGAAATTATTTATCCAAATAACCGTTATATGTATTTGTTTTTAGAACGTCTAAAATCATCAAATAAAAAAAAAACATAAAAGGAGCATATCATTGAGTCCCAGGTTAAGGAACGCAAAGTCCTTCGTCTCAAGTGAACAACTTAAAGTTCTGGAAGAAGAATTTGTAAAAAGTCTCTCTTTGACATTTTCAAGGAGCATTAAGTACTCGAAAATTTAAAAAATTAGCCTTCGTCAAATTGCAGTTTGGTTCAAAAACAGGCGTATAAAGGTGGTATATTAAAGTCCAAACACCAGAGACTAACGTGGGTTGTTCTTAACTTTGAGTTTAGGAAAGAAATTCAAAGTGTGGCCAAATCAATTTGAAAATTACTCGAAATCCAATGGACCAATATTTTAAGCAAATTTCTGTTGCAATGGCAAAGGGCTTTATATTATAATAATTAATTGTGAATCTAATATTGTTTAAATAAATTCATGTTATCATTTTGAACTAACGCTGGCAATTAAAAAAACTAGTGCCAAAAAATAATATATTCCTTGTTTCTCCTATTTTCTTAATCAACAGAATATATTATGTAATATTGGAAATAAATACTGATATAACATGTTATTTTTTTTACGTATATTTTAAATAATAATTATGATATGATTTCACATATGGAAGTTTACCAGTTTTAAATAATTTAGAACAATTATGATGTTAGAGATGCGAAATAATTTATTACTAATTGATTTTTATATAAAAAAAATACGCTTTTTATGTTTTTATAATATATGTAGAGCAAATTTAATACCCTTTTTGTCTCCCCGGTAGCCTAGAGGAAAGCGTGCGCGCCTCGCAGTATGACAAATGCGGGAAAGATTCTCACACATGTCGGATTTTTTTAAATCCAAAAATGCAATACTGAATGCCAATTGGGATCAGCAACTTGTCTTCACGTTACGAAGATGAATATACTATACTTTTGGGGTGGATATCTTCACACTGTGTAGATCCGTATACTCCTTCATAGGAGCGAACATAGTGTAAATAAATACATATATCTACAATGTTAACATATAGTCGCCGTTAAGCGAAAAGTCACCAACAAATTGACAGTTTTGATATAATTGTTTTTTTTATAATTTCCATATTAAATAAATATTTGAAATTAATATCCATCTGTTACTAATACAATAACTGTATATTTGTTCAAATTATTGAGGCTGAATTTTCAATTAAATACCCAATAGCTCGAGAAATTGGTTATGTATATTATACGCTGTTATTATTATATTATGTATATATTAGAAGTGCTTTGGCGGTTGCACATCTTGCCGGTTCGCCTCATCGCTAGTTTATTTATATACAAAATTACGCGCGTTGAACGTGCGACCTCCAATGCTACACCGCGTGTATTTACCAATTCCACCTTAATATTAGTTTTTTGGTATGTTTTTCATTAAAATTAAATAATAATTTGTCTTGATATTGACAATGTTTGTTTTTAGTTTCACTGGAAACGTCACAAAAGGGAAAATTGCTAATGCGAGTCGACGGTTATAGATTTTTCAATTGCTACACAAACAAAAACGGAACGGCCATATGGTTGTGTTCCACACATAATGTCAAAGGATGTAAAGCTAAACTTCAAACGTTAGACAACAATATTGTGTATATTAACAATGTTCACGACCACTGACATCATTAATGCTAATGCAATTTAGAATATATATCGACAGCAAAAAGAACAAAAGACGTAACCTTCAGCTTTTTTTTTTAATTCCTTTTTGAAAATTCCACAGTGAAAAAAGCTCTATCAAAAAGGTGAGCTGAAAAATTAATATCCAAATTTAGCTTTTAATTTTGCCAAAAGGATGGCCTTTAAAGTTTACGACAAGGGAAAAGAACTTCTACAATAGCAATTCAATTGGTTTACTTATTAAATTAATGTCAGATTGGGTAAATTAAAAAACCAATATTAGCCTCCATGCGTTTCAAGATTACGTCTATTCTATATTGTGACGTTTACCTACATCATTAAATAGACGTTGTGTTGCTTCCTGTAAAAAAAATCTGCGTGGGTTATGTCTTTTTTCTTTTCTACAATCGATATCAATGGAATATTCACCGCCAACGATCTCCCGCGACAGTTAACCGTCTGAGGATTCTGCATCCAGGAATTTGAGATCAGAAAAATTTGCCGCCCTATTAAAAACATTGTGCAGATTGATCATTATTTTTATCAGGTTAATAATCGGCGCCAAACTGTCATTGAAAGATTGCTGGAGCTGAATTTTTCAGATACTGTTATACTATATATATATATACTGTACTTTTTTAAAAATGTTTATTTCCATCGATTAAATATTACATTAATGCCTCTTTTGATATACATACCTGTGGTATTAATTTTATTTTACGTATTATTAAAAATGTACCATGCTTGTAGTTTCTGTATCATATCTAAAAGTTGTAATCGATTCACAACTGGATTATGGTCTTTCATTATTTTTTATTACTTTTACTGCCTGTATTTTTACCAAATTTGATAAGTGCGTCAATTATGGATCTTTTAAATTCGAGCTTGCTTTTATCTTCCACCATCCACCATGTATCCACTCCCATATAACGTGCCGTAACAAACGGGATGCGCTCTTCAAAGTATTAGAAGGGTCCCAAGAGTAGAGATTTGGCTTTTGCGCACTAGAGTGTGTGTGATTAATATTCTAGATAACTAAGCTGGTTTACCCAATCGTGCTGTAACTATTACGTATTTTTATTTACCACTAAATGATTTTTTTACAATGATCATTCAATTACGGAGTGATATTTTCAGTACATTGTCACTTTCGCCATTTGGCATTATAATAAGAATAAATTATGCATAATTATACTCGCCTAAAATTATTATTATGTCTTCCCTGTAGGGAAGACGTTAGCGTCGTCACCTCATATCCGGGAAATCCGGGTTCCTTTCCTATATATATCAGATTTAAAAAATCTGAAAAATGCAAAACTGGGTGCCCATTGTGTTGAGCAAATGTCTGACAGTCAAATCTCGGGAAAAATATTATCGGTCAAGAAATATTTTCACAATGCAGAGTTCCATATAATCCACTTTCAGAGCCGGCATATATTTAATTTTTGGGTGAATATGTCTAAAAAAATATTTTACCGTCTACAAAATCCATCACTTGAGTCGTGTAATTGTAAAAGTTATCTAATATTTTATAAATTGTATTTATTCTGTAAATATTTCAAGCTTCTATAATTCTATTCGTGTTTTTATTCTGGTTCATTCGATTCACATAATGAAATGAAGTTAATAATAATGGTGTTCACTAATTAATAAATTAATGTTATAGTCACGTGACCCTATCTAAAATAATAAATAAAATAAAAATGTTATGCTCCCAATTTTTTTCTTTTTTATATCATGTTTTTTCTTGCCATTTAAGGTATACCTCTATCATTGTACCAACATATACACCTATATAGAAAGTATGTATAAGGACTTTGAAGAAACTAAATCCATATTGGAGCCATGTCCTAGACCCGAATATATATCAAGGACTCTTGAATATTGATTCAGCTACGTGAATATGATAAAAGAAATAGATCTTAATCAAATAGAATTTATTCATAACATTATTTATCATTGGCTAACATCCAATTATTTGGAGAAATCTGTGAAAATAAGTCAAAAATAAGTTCTGGTGAGATTTATATGCTTCACCTCCGGAGCGGATTGTGATATTTTCGTTTGTTTTCATGATAAACCATATACTTGAATAAACACAAGGCTATCCTCTTTATAACGAATTGCGAAGTAACACTGAGTATTATTAAATAATACTTCGGTTCAAAAAAAAATTAAACCGAACGAAAACTCGTTCAAACTTTCGTTATAACTGAGTACAATTTTTTTCAAAATTTTATAATATGCTCGTCTCCTTGACATTGTTGGTTGACGCCTTGAAGTTAATTTTCATTATTTTTATTTTCTCAGTCGGTTTGACGAAGTTTCAGTAATACGAAATATTTTCTATTATACAACTTACAAATTGATTTCACTTATATTTTTCCACTGGTCTGTTTTTTTATAATTTATTTGCGCGAATACCTGAATTATTGAAAAGGGTCCTTCGTGGTGTTTCATGAAGTAATATCAATTTAAATATTAGATTTTCAGTAATTTATAACAGTGCTTCCAAAAAAAATTATGGCACGACCTCTTAATCAGAAAAATTAATCCGCGGGCCGCGAAAAATAATTTATTTTATACGTAAAAAACCGATAAATTCCAAGTAACAATTTGACTTCGAACCACGGTTCGGGAAGTACTAATTTATGTGGGTATCCGTAGTATAATAATTTCTTTACTAATTATCATATTTCTAAAAAATTGGATCGTGACCCTCAGTTTGGGAAGTACTGATTTATAGGCATGTCCGTTCTATGATATTTTCTTTACTAATCTTCATTTTCCTTTCAGTAAAATTCGTGCTATCGCGCCACGGCAAGCAGATGCTAATGGTTGGCGATTTCACATTCACCACGCATTCGAAGTCCACCAAATCGACGAGATGGAGATGCTCATCACACCACAACCGAGGATGCCTCGCTATGGCATATACTTCAGGCGACACTGTCCTCACGCTGAAGAATGATCACAATCACCAGTCGTCCAAGTATATGATATGCCAAGCAAGTCATAAGCATTGATAAATATGCAAACTACACAACACGTGTATTGGTGTGTCTTAACATAGGACTCTTTACAACGATGTATTGAATTAGTTACCAAATGCCATATGTAAGAATTTTGTAAAATTGCGGTGTTATATTTATAAAATTCTTTAAATTTATTTAATCATTATTTTGTGTTTTTCAATAACCACATAATTTATACTGAGAGTATTTTATCGTATTTGGCTTTATGTTCAAATTTGAAATTTGCCATTTTCTACCTAATTAGTACGCTAGCAAAAACTATGAGATCTACCTAAACTAATATAATATATGAATACAACTTTTGTTCATATATGTGTAAATGCAGCATGAAGAAACCTAAAGGTGAAACTTAGAACTCAACTGATGTTTCATATGGGTTAAGTTTTCTGTTCATAATAATATATAATATTTCGACCGTGGAAAGGAAAAATAACGTAGGCCTCAGTTTTTCAAAAATTGCAGTGTATAAAACTTAACAAACGTTCTATCGCAAAAGTGTATTTTAAAGCGAATTTTCGTTTTGATTTAGCCTTTGAGTTTGAAAGGAGGGTCTGTAAAATTTGCAACCAGGAATAAGAGCTTCTACCACATTTTTATGGGTTCTTATTGTTAAATTAATATCATATTGTGTCAATAAAACACTAGTTTTAGTCGTCGCGCACTTCAATGATGTGTACATTTATTATATAAAAAATCATTAAATAAACATTTTTTGTGCCACCTGTAAAATTTGTTACGTGTCGGCTACGTTCAATTTCTCCTTCCACAATCGCTTTTTATAACATTTGTATTTTATTATGATTTCAATATAATTTTCCAACAATTTGCATCGACTAAAGCAAAAATGTCAGTATTTATACAAAATATTCCTGGAGATAAATGTATAAACAATTTAAACACAAATTTTATGGAAGAGCGATATTCATGCTACAATTAAATTTACGAAAAATGACACAAATAAATACTAATTCATTAAATTTGTAAATATATTGTAGATTTAACAAAATATGTTTTATATTCCTCATCAATCTACTGTAAATACTAGATTATAAACCACTTACATTCAATTACGTATTATGTTACCAAATAATATACAGGCTACCCTTCTACAGCACGGTATCATACAACACGGTTTTGCTCTTGCACGATAAGGAAATTGCGGAAATCCTCTTATAGCACGGTAGAATACAATACCGTTTCATTTACACTCATAACATGTACGTTTAATTGTACCAAGCAGTTATGAGGAAAGAAATTATTCAATTGAGGGTTAATAAACTGAACATAATTTTAATTTGTATTGTTTGACACATTAATTACCAGCATAAATAAACAATATATTTTCAATTTAGCTTACTCTATGAAATCTAAATTGATATAAATTATGTTAGTTGAATATATTTATTTACTTTATACATGTTGTAATATCACAAATTATAAGTTTAATACATTA
>JAGVSQ010009387.1:0-13658 GCA_022683975.1 Rhyacophila evoluta | reverse complement strand
AAATTGTTTTTGAAAAGCTGGAATCATTAAGGAACAAGAAGATGAAATAGAAGATACTAGCGATGGGAGCCTCGGTGGAGCTGGGCCAGAAACACCAATAGAAGATATTACTATGCTATTGATGGTTGGGAACAAATTTCTACCGAAACTTTACAAAATTACATAGACCTCGACATTAACGTGATGACATGTAAAGTTATGGATATCGATGATATGGTGGACAGTCACATCCACAAAAACTTATCTGGCGAGGAATTATCTGGTGAAGAATAGGCAAACCTAATCCATCCAATTCCAACAAAAGATGCTACGAGGCATATTGAAGGCCATAAAGTCTTATCAATTTATAAGATCGAAAGAGTTGTAAAACAGCACAAAAATATATACCAAATCGATTTGCATATCTAAATAATTGTATTTTTTTTTCTAACCCGAAATCTACCTTTTCCCTTTAATTAGATTTTTTATCAGTCCCTTCAAACACATAAAAACGGTGTTTCACTGTAATTAAATTTTCTTTACATCAAAATTATTTCAAAAATTTGTTGATTTTGTAATTTTAGTTTGCAATCCTCTTTTGAAGATAATTTCTACACAACATTTATGCCATATAATATATAGTTTTCCATTAAACAAGTGTTAGGTTTTAATACATAATCTTCACTATACAACACCACTACAAAACAAAAACTCTCTACCAACATAGTATCGCTATCAATATTACAATTATCCGTAAATTACATTGATAGTAACTAAATGTAATTCCTAATAATTATATTTCAAACAGTCATCTGAGGAATTGTAGAACACCTAAAAATATATTGGCACTATCGACTATAATGACATCTAGTATTCAAATTTCAACCTTAACACATAATTGAGGATTTCAATGCCAATTCTTAAAGATAGTCTTTGACTTGGTTAAACAAATAAAAATAATTAATCACACAGGCTTTTCAATAAAGTACGGAATGATCCATTAATTGGTTTAATTAAAAATATTACGTCACACAGTCAACTCTTAACCCATTGAGGATAGATGTAATGAAAAAGAAAGTAAATAGCTCTTCACGTCATGACTTTTGCTAATCTGATTACTTATCCATACGGTACTCATACACCTAGTCTGGGTACTGTCAGCCCAAGGATTGATTAGGATTAAAGCAGGCCACACATTATACAGAACAATATGAATTGACAGTCCCTAGACACCAAGCAGACTGTAGCTGTATGGGCACTAATATTGTTGACAAATTATTGGTTAACATCATTTAAAGCATGAGATTGAAAAACAACTTAAAACCTATAAAAGAATTTGTTAAGCATTAAATTGAATACTTAAAGTTATTTCATTAAACATAGCAATTGCTTTCTGTATTCACGATTAATTCAGAATTTTAGAATAAAATAACAGTTGATAATTTGATTATTTAGTAGCTATCATAGACACAAATTTTAGTAAATATTAGTTATAATAACAAAATTCAAATTTTTACCACAAATTTAAAAAAGGAAGCCTGAGTTTCTGATGTTTAGCTGTCAAAAAATTTAAGTTGGCGGTATTGAACATTGACGTACGTAGAAGCGCGCATCTAGCAGTTTGTATATGTCAGCGTAATTTTGTGTAATGTGTATTACCATATATAAAACACTAATTAAGACAAACTAAATCAATAAGGAATGACATTATTATTACAAAATTATTCAAAATTTTCATGCAATGTTAAGTTAAAAAAATGTCTTTCAATTAGATATTTATACATGAACTCATGTAAATAAGATATTATAATACTGTGGTAATAATATTGTGCTGCTGATGTATGCTTAAACTCACCTCACGGTGATGGCTCTTGAGTGTCATCATAGAGAAAAATCATTTTATCGTTATCAAAAGTCAAATTATATAAAATTAGTACTATAAATGCAAAAATAAAAAATAAACAAGAGACAATGTCCAGGTGTCTTTAGCGACTGATTCAGCCGGTTTGAATACTCTCTCTCTCTTCCCCTCTGAGATGTATCATTCATATAAGTGATGTGCGCGACCGCTACACACATACCAACTTAATTTAATACACACATACATACTGATCCTACATTTAATACCAAACAATTATTTCTGTTAATATTGATCTATATTTTTATTTCATAATAATGACATTGTCATTCTATGGGTTTTTACGAGGAGTGCATAAAGTATGAACCTTACAATCAGTACATATTGGAGAAACAAAAAGAGTACTGGTCACTCACGATCTACCACTGGAGTTAAAAGTAACGCCTTATTATGAATATGAATTAATAAATTGTAATTAACATTTTAAATAATTTGTAATTATTAATAAACAACATTAACGAATGCGAATCGTCACACAAATTGTATTTATATCAGCTAAACGTCAGGAACCCAAGCCAGATAACTGTTTATAGTATGTTCTGACTTTTAAAGTGGAATAAGTAATAATGCTTAACATAAAGTCAATCGGATGGAGATATGGATATTATTTACATTCTCAGATAAAGGTCTTAAATATTTTTTCCCAATCATTTTTAGTAAGTGACATCTAGCCTGCTTCGTTTAAATGAATTATAAAGATTTATTGGTATTGTAGCAATTAAATAGAGCTTAAAATTAGATCAATGGTAACTATAGTCTATGATCAGGATATATTTTGGATTTATAGGGAAATATTTTTACCATTTATCATGGTAATTTAAGAGTTAACTGTATAAACACATTCTGTAATAGTAAAATAATAAATATAAATACAAGCATTTTGCTAATGCTTTTGAATAGATATTCAGTTTGGTAATTTGAATATAGGATTGCGGCAAATGCCGAATTTGCTATTTTCACATGGTTAATAAAACATTTATGACACTAATTATTTGATACACGATACACTGAGCAAATATTTTAAGTCATCAATAACAGTTTAACAAAAATTGCATGTCAAAGTATTTTTATAAAAAAAATGCAAAGTTTTACTATTTTCTTGCAGCCATTTTCGACGTAAAACATATAAGAATTTTCCCAAAAATGTTATTATATATCAATGAAACTGCAATTAACTGGTTTACTGTGGTCATTACGAGCTCGTGTCAGAGCATGACTCGTTCAAGCACGTTGACGAGTTTATTGTGTTGCAACCAAATGGTTAAAACGTAGATAGCTCAATTATATAAATTTAAAACACTTTATGATATTGATAAATAAAGAATTTTTATAATGTACTAATTAAATAGGTGTGACGAATTAAGCATTATACTCGTAATGAATGCTTGAAAATATTAAAAAAAAAATGGCATAATCACCATTTTTTCTATATTTTTTGCTGCACCAGTTCGGTGTAAGCATATGTAGAATATATCGCATTTGATTTCTCCGGGTTTAATTGCAGTTTCACTGAAAATACTACATTTAAGGTTTTTTTTTTAACTTATTAGCTTACATCGGCATTAGAAATTGAACATTGGTGTTGAAATTTTTGTAATTTTACCAATTTACTGAATGCAAATATGGAATTTGAATAACAAATTACTATTTTACTTTTGACAAATGATTTTTATATTGAAAACACGGTTTTCATTTACAACAGAAATGATCACATAAAAGATGGTTATTTGTAGAGGTATAAATAAATCAGAGGTCCAGCCACTTTAAAATGTCTATTCAATAAAACGATAATAAAAGTTATCCTTACATAAATTACATCCTTACATCCTTGCAGCCACCGTTTATCTTTAACACTGCCTATCATTAATCTATAATAGTATAACATTATATGTAGGTACATTATAGGTTTTATCAAGAAACACATTGCACTGGATAAATAACAAATATATAAAAAAGAAATAATGATAAATAATAGTACCGTCAAACTCCTTTATGAGAGCACTAAGCTAATGTAACTTGCCTGTAACAACTATTGCCACCGTGACAGTATCCGTAATAAAAATTATTCATAGCGATAGTTACAGTTTATTCTTTTCACCGTTTTGGAAATATTTAAAATTATACAATTTTGGTTACTTGCGATTTACCACACACAAAATATGTGTCGTAACAATTAATTAGACGCCAAAACTGTTTAAAAAATGATATATTTAAATTAAATATCTTTTAAATTTTTTTTTTTTTTTATATGATTGTTCATTATAGTCGTTTCGTAATACTGTGCTCAGAATAAACAAGTTCGACTGTATATATGTATTAACAAATCATGCCTCGTTTGCACGAACAACAAATCCATTTCTATCGTCAAAGACAATCGAATGGCAATATTTTGAACTAACGGAAAATTTGGCAAGAAGACAGCGACTCGAATTTGAGCCACATCATCACTAATAGAAGCGCAGAGAGCGTGAGTGTAAATCCCAGTCGGCATATCTCTGCGGGCTAACTTTTCGCTTTGGAGGGAGGTCTCCCGGACCCCGGATTGTCTCTGGATGCCGCCTCACCTTCCGCCCCCGTCGTGATAAAACCCTTGTTGGAGTCCATCGGAGACTTCATTTTGTCAGTAATTATTCCGCCAATTAGTGTTGAGAGCGTCTCCAAAGACTGCCGCACCTAGAAACAAAAGACAATAAATCAAATGCAATTTAAAAACATGTAATAAATCACCACTTTATCAAGACACAACTCATGGGCATTCTCAGTATAGAGATGAAATATGTTATATTCACACTCAAGTAAACAGATTTTTATCCAACTAAGGGATTTGAATCTGTAAGAGCTTGATGAGATACAGAAAAAAGCTCGATTGAAAAAAACTTCAAAAACATCAGACCAATTGGAAGAAGAAGAGAAATTGCCCACTAGAGATGGAGAGAAATCGCAAAAGAGATGCCTGGATGATGGTTATACACATAGCTTTGGGCCAGAATGGGACTTGGTGCCAGTAATGTAAAAAATTAATTACCTTGGATATTTGATCAAGATTGGAATGCAGAAATTCGTGGACTTGCATCGCTGATTTGGAGTGCAGTTGAGAGTGCCATTTGAGTATTTCACTGTAGACATCATCCCCTCTCTTCAAGAGTAATAAATTTTCCTAAAATAGTAGCAACATGATAAAAAAAATTTATTAATAACAAATCGCCTTGCTAATTTATTGACAACTTCATTGTATATCTTTTTTTTTATTCACCCCAAATTTCATTAGGCTTAACAAGAAAGTGCACCTTCTTTGTGAACAAGGTGTTCAACTCATTGGAAATACTGAATTCTGGTAATATTACAACATGTAGCTCACTATACAAGTTATAAAATCCATGCTTAAGGCTATGTCATACTGAATGCGATCTGTCACGGCAGGCAGTGAGCTAGCTGTAAGCGTCATCCCACCACAGACGACCAATCGTATGACAGCTGTCTTGCTACCATTGGTCGCTTGTATATTGAGGGATGACGCATACGGCTAGGTCACTGTTCACCGTGACAGATCACAGAGCCTTTATGTAGTATCTAACACAATGACATTTTATTTCAAAAATTAAACCAAATGTTTTCTTTATAATTTCTCACTTCCGTATTTCAAATTTCTGAGTTCATAAGAGCAACAATTAAAATGTTTTTGTTGAAATTTACCTCTAATGTATCACTGGCAGCCTTCCTCTCCAATCTGTAATAGAGAAACAGTGCAGAGACGATAAGGAGAACGGAGAGGGTTACTGCAACAATTACGGTGATCTGGCATGATGTCTCTGACTTGGGCGGCCGTACTTTTCGCCGCCCCGTCACATTGTTGGCGGGACTAATAGGTCTTCTACTCCGAGGTGTGAGGGTATTTTCTATAAAAAAGTAAATCACATCTATAGAAACCAATATACCATATTTCCTTAATATAAGGTCCACGATTATTTTTAACCCAATGCACGCCAATGACACAGGTCATATATTGATGCATATATCTACAAAATAAAAAAATTGTTATTTCCAGATTTCCAATAATATTTTAGTCCAAATCATAGAGGTCGTAAGAGCTGACACAATCAATTCTACTGTGTGCGCTTATCATAATTGGGTAAGTGAATTTTTTTTTAATTTAAGCTAATTAATGTTAAGCTAATTAATCTATAGAAAGGATGAAATAATCATAAAGGTGTATGCCAACCCTGACAAGAAATCAATGAACACTCATAAACTACCACACAAAATGTATGTATGCAACGTCATATCAAACATCTGTGGGTCTTAAATTTTGTTAGTAAAATCATTTTTCTTGCATGATTTAATATCTCGAAAGTCGCTGGCGTACAGGGCAAGATCATGTAGATCGCAAGTGGCAGTTAAAAGGTTGAATACCATTAATTGAAAACTTTAATAGGATTTGAAACTAACGAAGTTTCTACTCAGTGTTTGCAAACTATTATAATAAATCACTTACCAATTATGTTATTAGTTAACATTTCTAGTTCATTGGTTTTTGGAGTTCTTAACCGAAGCACTTCCTCAAATGGCAATTTTACTTCGGGCATTGGTAAGGATGCGACTTCCGCCACCGTAGGAGCATCTTCGCCTCCTGATTGACTACACACAGACGACTCATCGTCCACTGACACTTCCGACGCTTCTACGTCCGTCTTACTTTGCCGTAACTCCTGCGAAAAGTAAAATTAGGTCTAATTACTAACTGACAATTCAATGGCTTAATCACCAAACCATTGAACTCCATTTTTGTAAAATATTCAGGAACAACAATAAACTTTGGTGAATGTGATTTTACGTATTTTAATTTTTTGCATTATGTGTGCAGTAGAGAAATTAAAGCTGAATAAAGTGGTATCAAAATCGGTATTTCAACCATGGGCGGAGTTGCAAATTAAGCAATCAAATTATTGAATTTTTAACATTTTAGGTACCAGGTATATAAAGAGTTAAAAGTCATCACTAGTATCAAAAGAAAAAAATATTTTTATTTTATTTCAACCAGTCAAAGAGAACGTGGTGGAGTGCATTTTATCTTCTAAACTACTCTCCACAAACTCCTCAGCCACGAAATAATGGAACAGTATGAAGAATCCAACCAATAATGATCCAGGTTATCAAAAGTTCGTAACACTCGCCTCACTATCCCTTTAAATACATTTATGGCTTCGGAGTGTCCAATAAAAAAATATGTCTTAAATTCAAATTATACAAAAACTGCCAGATTTCAATTATGTATATGTACAGATATTATAATTGGCTATAAAAATCATTTTACTGTGAATTAAAAGTTAAATAACATAAAATTAGTGCAAGGAATGCAAAAATAAAAGAGACATGTCCAGACGGATATCCTTTACTGACTGATCTAACTGCTTTAAAAACTCCCTCTCTTCTCTTCTGAGACATATATCATTCATATGAGTGATGGATGCTGCCATTACTCACATACCGACATAAATTGATGTATACACGTACATTGCTGTATTAGATTTAATACGAAATAATTATTTGTGTTGATATTGATAAATATTTTTATTTCCGAATGACATCATTAAAATCATAAGAATTTGTATCAGGAGTGCATTAAGTACAAAGAGTACTGGTCACTCACTATCCACCACCAGGCAACAAGAGTTAAGTCAGTATGTTTAATCTAAATTGACATTGTGTTTATAAAAGTATCTCTCTGCTTTAATAAATCATTTTTGATTTTTACAAAAGAGCACCAAAATACGACAAGGGATTAAATTGCATTCCTTGATCTTTCAGTGTACGCGCAGATAACGAAGCAAACTCATCACCTCTTTTCATTCCTCCAGAAAAACTAACGGTTTGGTAATCATAAAACTTTCTACTCTTTATCGATCGATAAGTATGACTAAATGATGTAAGCACAACCAACCTTTGGAATTGGTACGACTTCAGTAATTGGAACGTGAGCTGCCTTCCAAACTTCTGTCATCAGCTTGTAGGTAGTATCTCGAGAGAGAAGACTCGCGAAAACGTGCTTGTCTTCCTGAGTCGCCACACCGACCGCATTGGGGATTATCCGGGCCATCTTTTCTTTCGTTACTCTGTTTACAGATGCCAGTGGAATCAGAAGCTAAAAACAAAAGAACAGAATTATTTTTGTGTATTTCAAATATATTGATAGTTATATAGTAAATATGAGTTTTGACAAAATACATTTAATAACCTGCCGTAGATAATAATTGCAGAAAAACAGTGATTATAATATTAATATTTAAATCTCTGCCAATATGTATGGGTAATCATTTTTATGATTCAAAAATTGTGCTGTTGCTTTCTGCGATTTAGTTTCACAGCAGTACTTGTGTTACAATTTATGAATTTGTATTCAGTTTCAATATTTGTGCTTTTTATGGTTATATAAATATACTAAAGTTTTGTATGAAATTCGACTTAGGACGGATTCTACTTATGACTGAGGTTTAGGAATGTACGTCTGTCGAGGAACATCTGTATGCAAAATATTTTAATAATTACCTTGGTTACGTATCCGAAGACATTGGAGTAGAAAGCGAAGTAATTTTTGGTGATGTAAAGATGGCCCTGCAGAAGGATATCCCCTACCAGTGCACAGGAGTAGTCTGTAAAGAACACAATTATTTGAATAATCACATTATGGACCCTTGCACGGCTTAGAATCAAACTTAATTATCACTAGAATCGGTGCCGCACTGTGGGCAAAAGGTGTGCATAAAGTTTTTCTGAAACATGTTTTTTTATAGAAAATAGTTTTATAAATTAAAGCTTAGTCCATAATGAGCACATGTAGTTTTTATTGAATTCAAACAAATTTCATTATACAGGTAGTCCTCGAAAATAAGTAGCAAATTTTCGAAAAAAAATCAAGTGAAAACGTTTCTAAAATATGTTTTATTGAATAACAAACACCTGGGACCGCTTTTTTATGATCTGGATTTATTAGACATTTTTAACTTTTCCTTTCCTATTATGTAAACTCCGTTGGTAATAGTTAATTATGTGACCATCTATAACAATATACTTAATACAGAGTTCATATTTTAGGTATTTCATCATGATACATTTATTTGTTGGATAAAAAAAATACAATACAAGTACACGTATCAAACGCAACAAAAACAACTGCTTTGTCAAAGCATCGGCCATAACTTTGCCAATGTGTATATGAGCATCAAGAATTATAGATTATTCACTTATCAAACAAAAAAATAACCTGGTTAATATACCATATCAGTAAAATACCTCAATGTTCATCCTTTGGAGAAAAAAATATTTCATACTCTACTTGTGATAAAAAAATCTAGAAGAACACTTATTATGACTCAATATCTTAAGACTGAAGCCTTATAATTTTGCTGTTGCATTATTCTCTATCAAAGTCCTAATGCACGAGTGCTAAAGCATAATTCTTCAAAGTCTACTTACAGTTTAAGACTCGTTCTTCCTGAGCTGCCTGAGGGAAGTGCCGATGGAACTTTTTCTGTCGTGCTTTGCTTCCGGAGGGCGGAGGCGGAGGACTCCCCCCGCCTCCTTCGCTGGCCGACCATGACCCCTGTTTACTGCTTCTGAAAACAAATTACAATCAAGAATTAATATCATGAAATACTATGGTTAGGTTAGGTATGGCGCTTTGTTAGAGATATTATAACTGAGTAGAAATTTTTGTTTGCATTAAAGCAATTACTTAGAGGTTAAATAATAGAAATCGAACAGTGTGGATAAATTTTATAAATTCACTTAAGAATGGTGAATATTTTGCAGGGAAAAATGGAGGAAAAGTTAAAATGTCAGCTCATTTTGGGACACCTTTTATATATCTTGATGGATTCATTTGTAAATCCACTAACTTCACCGATGGTTGAAAAAAAAGATTTTTATGACGTTTTATTCAGATTTAATTTTTCTACCGCACAAAATTCACAAAAAATTTGAAACAAGTCAAATTACCAGCAGATACCAGCCAACTCTGAGCAGTAGCATACACATTCACCGAGTGTTTTTGTTAGCTCCTGGACATTTAACACAAGTGAAGTTAGCTGGTTTGCAGATCAAGCCATCAATATGATATTATGATAGACTAAACGTATTTCTGCTTCAAAAATAGTTTCTTACAAATATGCATTATCGTCCGTTCGCACAATCCCATAGACCAGCGGCTTCCAACCATTACCTACTACGCCTTTCCTACCTTTTAATTTTTAAATAGATGTAACAATATGCGGAAATTTTTTTCCTTCAAAATTAAAATTTTGGTGCCTCCCCATGACAATAGTTCTCATCGTCTAGGTTGGAAGCCGCTACTCTACAAGACATAAGTAGACAGAGTTTTTCACGAGAATTGACTGTCGACCAACTGCTCAACCCATTTGAATCCAGTCCTAAGTTTTGATTTTTTTTAAAAGCCAGCAGATTGAAAAAACTGAGGCTTACATCCTCTTTCCTCTTCACAGTAGAACTATGTCATGTATTTCGAGAAAAAAATATGTATCATCCATAAAAGTGTATGCAGTGGCACTACTGAGAAGTGCTAAGTAATTATCTATGCGTATTTATTGTGCGAGTCGAACCCGCAGTCTCCGGCTCCAAGGCCCACACGCTAACCTCTCGGCTACCGGAAAGACTATGCTCATGATTAAAATAATAATGATATTATTTTCTTTAATGTTTTTCCATTGCACTCTTCCAAGCGTGATGAATGTTGTTCATACGCCGACTTTCATTGTAAGGGTATGAATATCAAACTGTACGTATTAAATTGCACCCTTCTTGTATATAAAACACTGGAGTCATATTACCACTAACTATATCCTATTCTAATATATTACACACTACTAAGGTGCACCATACAGGGATACAGAATCATTTTATAAATCTGCTGTAATCTAGCAAACCGTGCCAGCGAATCAATCTTTATTTTTTGTATAGTTGTAAAATAAATTTAATCAATTAAATACTGATTTCAGTGCTGCGCCGTGGGTATGAGGCACCCTTGTACAAAAAGTTTTATGAACCATCTATTTATATAAATGTCCTTTCACTGATTTATGACGTGCACAATTTTAACATTCTAGCCCTATTAATAACTTATGTAAGTCTCTCATTTATATTCTATACTTGCTTTAATAAGTTAAATATTATAAATTCACGTAAATCATACTGGGGGGTTCATTTAGTTTTACTTGTTAAAAAGCGCCTATCATATTGAGGCGCTTTTGTGCGATGCATAATCTGGATATTAATTAGCACGGTGCGGCTTTGGCCGATTCTCCATGATCGACGACGTTTTCTTCATGAGAAGATGATTTTTTTTCATTGCATTGTGCAATCACAACATGGATAAATTGGACATCTTGGACAATTGTTTATCAAACAGTAATTCTTCACATATCCTCGATTATAATACAGGTACACGTAGCCTTGGAGTAACGCGATTTTCAAAAAAAAATGAGACAGATGAAATATAAAATTCAGACTGAAAATGCATTAACCAAGTTGAAAAAAAAACTAATAATTCTGCGAAAGAAGTTATACACATCACGTGACATCACTTTAATAACAGACAGTACTTAAGTTACGTGATTTTCGACATACGTGAAAATCTTTAGCATAAATCAATCTCGTGATTAGAGTGCTAGACGTAGATGATTTAAATCCTCAAGCTTCACACTAAATTATTATATGTATCATCATGAACGACACCGTAAAAATAAATGAAGAGTTAAATACAGAATTACTTGTCTCCTATTATGAACCTTTGGCGATTTTTAAATTTTCTACTAGCTGTAATTTTTCACAGCCGTGCCATTAGTACATTATAATTTTAATGGATCATTGTTTAATACGCGCTTTGGCTTAATATTAATATAAAAGAAGCACCTGACGTTTCTAGGCGTAATTTTAAACCATATTCGCTCTGAAAGTGGAGCAGATGGATCTACACGGTCTGAAGATGTACGCTTCAAAACTGGAATATATGGATCTCCACAATGATTTTCGTTCCAACAGATGTGGAAATCGAAACTGCATTTCCGGTTTGATAGAAGCGCACGCTAACCTTTACGCTACCGGGGAGACACACAAGCACACAATTTTAATAAGGGTTTTAAAAAAATCTCACCCATCATCATTAAAACCACATTCATTTTCATTAGATCCTGACGAGGCGGTCTCCGAACGTCCTCCTAGTGATCCACTATCCTCACTGACGCTCATTATACGACGTTTTTAAAATAAATAACTATTTTAAAAACTCACAGATTTAGCAACACTGTTTCACTGAATTTATTCTTACATATGAACTCCACTATCATCTTGCACATTGTTCTTTTGGTAATTTAGTTTAGGTATCGTATTGTTATTCGGAATCATGTTTTATGCAAATTAAAAGATTTGTCGATAGCTATTTCCGCTATTAAATCATTGTCAATACCAAAATAATAAATGCATTATACTGAAAGAAGAGCTAATTGTTACTATAAATATATAATATACAATTGAGGTTATAAAAAGCTGTAAAAAATAATGTGACATTAGAATAAACAAACTGTCTACATGAATTAATACATTGGATTATAAAAAAATGGAAACGAACAATCCTTACCAATAGCACATTATTATAGCCAATGATAAAAGCCTAATATAATATTAATACATAGTAATATCGACGGCAGAAAGGAAAAAGGGTGTACGGGAGGGACGAAAACGTTTTGGGGCGAAAGTCAAAATATTAAATAGGCACAACCTAGTGTTTGTATGCCATATTCGCTCCCAAATTGGAGCATGTGAATCTACACAGTGTGAAGATATCCACTCCGAAAGTGGAGTATATGATCTCTGCAATGTGAAGACATCTTGACAAATTACTTTTCATGAAAATCTTTAGTCAGACAATTGCTCAACCCAACCCAGTCCTGCATTTTCGGATTTTTAACTACGCTACCCAATACAACATTAATTTTAAAATGAAAATAAATAAAATTGATGAGGTGGAAGTTCTTTCTCCTAGTCACACATCTGGCATTCTTTTTTCAAACCTGAAAGCTGCGTTTATATAACACTTAGCCATTTGCAGCTTGCGTCCTTTTGATTTAGCGTATATTAAATTGTGAATATGGAAAAAAGGTATTTTGAAAAAATGAAACTGAGGTCCACAGTCGAGATATTAAGCTCGTGTAAGAAATTTGATATTAAAAAAAAAATTCAGAGCGTCACCGACGAATTTATGTGATATCTAATGTCAGTTTATTTTTATACATACGCCACCTGAACAAATATTAGAGGTTGAACAGAAAGTTGACCAATTTTTATCTTTAACGCGTATCGCTAATGCAATCCGAGTTATCGCTTATTATCTATGTCGGCTATCAATCCAGCGTCTAAAAATAAGATATATCGATTATTCTACCAACGAAAACCTGGTTGCACAAGAATTTCACAAAATCAATGAACAAATATTTAACTGCTGACAAACACGCCTGTCGGGGTCATACAGAAATGATAGCTGTGCGTACAACATGGCCACCCCTTCTGCTTACTATGAATTATAAAATTTGCACACCTCACATTATTAGTCTCTTTTTAATTTCACTACGAATATTTTGATTTTATTCAATTATTCATAAATATTTTATTTGATTATTTTTCGAAGGCCTCCAGCCTGTTTTAACACTTGGCCTGCGGGAACCGTAATATTACATTATTGTGTACCCCAGCGGTT
>JAGVSQ010009384.1:0-13660 GCA_022683975.1 Rhyacophila evoluta | reverse complement strand
ACATGAATTATATTTTTTTAATTTTAATAGATTCAAATGGTATTGTATGAGACGCATAGTGCATTGGCAGCAGAAAATGAAGATATGGTGAGACGAGCAATCGCCGAAGCCAATCGCTCCGTAAGGGAGCTTCACGCACAAAGGAAGCAGAGAGCCAGGGACTTTCTTCCTAGAGCACCGAAGTGCGCCAAAATACACACAGCAATGGTATGATACATATACATAGATATTATAAATAGGTGGTATTTATTCAACCGTCTAAGGAAGATATCGTTTCTTTTTCGGCAAAGGTCGTAAGTGTAAAACTATATGACGTTTACGATGTTTTTCTTTGTCGATTTTTCGACGAAATTTAAGACCTAAATCATATGAAAAAATGATGACTCCGGCTGCCGCATTCCTTGCGATATTTTTTCAGTCCATGCGGATATCTATGAATTGATTTGTTAAAAAAAAAATCGCCAAACTGCGCATCTCTTAAAAGCGTTTTAAGTATCGTTACAACCTTGACCTAATCTTTAAAATAATGAAATTGATTAGAATAATAAAACTGAATATTTTTAAAAGCATAACGTTTTATTTTGAATAACTGCTTTTCAACCAGTAAACCATTTTTATTCTACTAAAGCCATTTTGATGGATAAAAATTTGCGGGAAAATACGAAATTGGTAATTAAGTAGGTATTATGTCAACTTACTGTCGATTTAATTATTTATTTAGTCGATTATTTGGATCATATATAATTCTTTTGGACTCATTTACCACGACAAAATTTGAGAGATAGCAATGCTGTTGTAATTATTTGAAGTACTTTATGTAACCCATTATCTACAAAGTTCTAAATGGGAAAATGAATGTTATTTGTTGTAGATGGATGGATCTGATGCTGATGCGTCTGGTGGTGAACTGTCAGATTCAGAAAATGTGCCGGAGATTCCCGAGTTTATGGCGACTGGAGAAATTGCTGCTGTTCCTGTGATTGAAACTACTGCTGAACAACTTTCCCAAGAAAAGTGCGCCGGAGAATCAATCACCAATGATAAAAGTTCTAGAGAGAGTCCAAGAAAAGATGTAAATGAAAGAGGTCTAAAGGAAGGACTTGCAACAAATAAATCTTTGGGTCCCATTCCGCATCCGATGAGCGCAAATTCTTCCATGCTAACGCCTGTGGATCCAGACTCTGAATATGCGGATATCAAGGTAAGATTAATATTAATTATACCATGCAACTTTTATATAGTACACAGATAATACATTTTTTAAAATACATGTATTGTTTAGAGATACAAGAAAAAACAAATAAAATTCATAGCAGGACTTATCCACAAATAATAAGAATGCCTCGTAGGACAAATCATAATTGAATTAAAAAAAACTTTTATTAACTTGTCAGTAAAGTAGATAGTGAATATTTTACATTTTGATAAAGTTAAAATTTGTTTGATTTCGAAATAGTTTTGCATGGGACACGTTCCAATGAATGTATGGCGTCATGTTTTCAATCTCCCTAATATTTATATTCCCTCTTTTTTGAAATTTTGAAAGGATAGAAATATATTCATAACAAATATTGATTTAAGGAAAATGTCAAATAAACACTTTGAAAATCGCTAATTGAAAAGACTTTGATGTTTAATTTAGATTACGTGTAGTACGATATTCTAAATCTTTTAACATATCTAGCCGCAAAAAATGCTTCTGACCGTGGCTCTCAAGAGATTGTTTCAGCTTTTTTGTAACATTATACGCAAAAAGATTGTAAGGAAAATTATAAAAAGTAGGAATATACGCAGCTAGTTGGGCTTCAAAATAATGTGTAGAAGCTTTACAGGTGGCTGGAGATACCTCATAGTTTACAAGGGTTGGTAATGTTGTTATTTTTTAAATTTCGACATGTTGAGTGTTACACTCAGCGTATATACCGTAGTATTTATACAATAATCGTTTAAATCAGCGTAATCTATATGTCAGAAGAAAAGATGTCAATAATGTATGATATACATTGGAACATCCATATATAAAAGTATAGAGCAATAAGTATTATATGAATACATATTTTTAGTTTTGAATGAGTATTCCTATATTTACCATTCAGGGCTTGTGAGACTCCTATTTCAGTAAGAATGTCATGTACACTGATATCAGTTATTACGTTTTATTATTATATAATACATTAAAACAACCGAAGAAACTTAATCGGTCTCACAATTTACTACTACTGAGGTATTGATGAATTCTCTGATTGTGAGATATACAAAATATCTTAATATTTGACAAATCATGGTTTTAAATAATCAAGTTCACCATCGTTATAATATGGTAGTATTCAGTAAAATCATATAATAATATTGCAATGGCAATACACAAACGTGAGAATAAATATAATCAAATAATTTCAATAATGCAATACGTAAACTTAAAAATTGGTTCAAATATGAAAAAAAAAAATATTAAAGAGAAGTTGTTTGTTAATATGACATTTAAAAAATATGTGGTACATACTAACGTTTTATTTTAATTTGAATTGTTTATAAATTATTTAAATAAATAATCAACAATAATTATATCTTGTGTATTATTATGTTAGTTATAATACCTTTTTTTGATAAATAAAATTATTGATCTCAAACCCACGACTTTATACAGTATTAAATACGCAAAAGGAAGAGAGGTTCCCCTTGTTCAACATAAGTTTATTACAGCCACGGTTAGTTATCTCTTTAATGTTCTTCTGCTTTGTAGGTTCCCGATTGTGATCTCTTCGAAGAGATTGCACCGTCTCCATTAGCAGGCTTATCGCAGCAAGATAAAGAAGGATGTTTTCTGGCACTTATCCAACGAAAGGTGTGTACACGATATTACTTTAGGGTATACGAATAAAAACTTGGGAATACTTATTTTTGGTTTGGGATATCATACATAAATATGTATTAAACTATTTTTTGGAATTATTTAATTTGGTCATGTACTGTCGCTGTATGGATAGTTCATCTTTGAATACCAGAGTTGCGTATAAATTAATACGCTGTTAATGTAATATGATATGTATTTGGATGACGGAAACGGATGCTCAGTGCACTGAATAGCTGATTGAGAACCGATTCAAAAATATCAAAAACTATCCGTCGGAAAAAAGGTTTTCGAACCTTAGATGCCACATATATCTTTAAGTGGAATTAGTGAAATATTTGTTTTTAAAATTTAGCGACATTATATACCTGACTCGATTTATGAGCATCGCAAAAGTCGAAGTAATCAAGAAAAATCTCCGTATTCTTCTTCACGTCATGAAAGCACTGTAAAGAACTTTGGTGACATGAATGTTTTAAACTAGAATCACTTACCTAAAATGTTGTTACTTATGATGATTTATTCAATTTTTATAATCGATGAAAACACATTTTGGAGATTTTTTTTTTTTTTTGAGATTAAACCGTTGGTTATTCAATTATCTCTTTTGCGTTAATTGTAAATTACAAGCGTTTAAATGTGTGTGATACTTAATACATATGTAAAATTTGAGATGATGAATGAAAATACGTTGAGCTAAGGAACCGCGACATAATGAAAAGTATGTTTGTGGAAATTAGAGATAAGAATAATATTGCCATTTTGAAGGTTATAATGGCAAAAAATAAACTTTATCTTTTGACACCTCGGTCTCCCGGTAGCTTAGAGGTTAGCGTGCAGGTCTAGCAATCCGGAGAATGCAGATTCGATTCCCATATCTGTTGGATTTAAAAAAACTAAGTGTGGAGGACTGGCAGCCCATTGGCATGTCAGACAAATAATTCTCAAGACGTCTTCGCATTACGAAGATTCATATACTTTGCTTTCGGAGTAGATATTTTTATACTGTGTGTATCCATATGCTCCTCTTTGAAAGTGAACATGGTATAAATTTTTAAAACTGATTTGAGAAAAATCTACTAACTCAATTTGAATCATTAGGCTAATAAGTGTGTAATATTATTCATCGATAAATTAGTTCAACTTATAAGTGACTTCAAATTGTAACAGGTAAAACCACAATGCATAACAACATTTGGTTCTCCTCATGTTACTTTACTAAATGTCATATGCAGGAACTGATCAGAATGAACGCCAAGTATATGATAAGTGTAGCGGAAGCCAGAGGACTCTTCGGGGGCGGCGCACCCCCGACAAGGCGTCCGCCCCCCGCCAGAAACAAGACTGTTGGTGAACAGAAAACGAGACAGGCGCGTCGGAGATTATCCACTTCGCAGGTGAAACAAACATGGACGAAAAATAAAATAGTTTTCTTTTTATCGTGATGCATGTTGATGTTTGATTTTTATGGTTTCCTGCTTTAAATACATTTTGTAATTTAGCATCCGGTTAGTCCAGCACTATTTCCTTATTTATTTGATTTATATAATATTGTGATAATTATATCAGTGATAAGAATCCAGTCGTCTAATTTGACCTAATTGCATTATTTTTCTGCAAGCGAGTAAGAATATAAAAAAAATACTTACCAATCGGTATTAACTGAAAAATTACGTAATTTATTTTATTTTGCGATTTTTTCGAAATTTTTGAAATACAAAATTCATATGTCAACATGAAAATAAGTAACCGTTTTCAAATCCATTGGCCTGTGAAATATTGCTAATTACTGATCTACACTAAGAAAAATATATTGGTTCTTCGGCAAGTAGTTCTTTAAGCTGTGCACTTACGATGATGTGGATAATAAGAATCTTAATAGTCACTGGGACGTTCGAGGGCACGGGTTTGAGTCTCAAAAATATATTTATATATTTTGTTATATTAGTAATCCTTGTAATAATTTTCTCTCATTAGATTGTCTATTTTTGTATTATATTATTAAATAAGGTAAATTTAAAGTAATCTGTAGTAAGAGATACATTATGTAAACGTATTATTATAAATAGAGCGTTTTTTAATATGGTTAATATGTGTTATAATATGTGTTAATATGGTGTTTAATAATGAAGGATTTAATATTCCAATTCAAAAAAATCTATACGGCAATAAATTACTGAAGATAAATGTTACGGATCACATATTAATGATACGAACCCAAACTTAATTATAATGTAAAATATGTATTTTATTTATTAATCGCTTATCGATTAAAGTCCAAATGAAAATATGTTTAATACGTAATATTCGGGAGTTTGAGATTTCCTTAAATATATAAAGATTTATTTTTAGCTTATTTCTAAATACATTAAACGAGTTTCAAACAATTTATTATTCATTCAACTTTTGGCTGCTTAAGTTTTTGTTATCATGCATGGGCAAAGAATAAGTATTATACGAACGTGTTTCTAAGTTTTTGATTGGCTTATAACTATTTGGAAAAGTTATTAAAATACAGAACTCAATGTTGTTCAATGAATTGAACCATTATTGGAATTTCACATCATTGCCTTGTTGTAGCGATTGCTTTAGAAGTTCAATTTGTTACTGGATAGTGTTAAATGGGAGCGATGACCTATTTTATGTAAGTATTTTATTCGCACGTGTGCGACATATAATCATACAAAATATAGAAAGAAAACGTTGATAAACGTGCGACAATGAAAATGTAAATAAAATCTTGTTCATTTGTTCGAAGTCATTGTAGAAAAATATATGTGTAGCTTCATCAAAAAATGAATTACTAGTGTTTATCTACAAAAAAAAAAACACCAGGTTTTGACTGAATAAAGTTTTGCATAACAAACATTAATAAACAACGATATTCAATGAATTCTTAAATGAAAACAGTATAATTGTAAATTTTAAAAATAGTTTGACGACACGAAACAACCGAATGCATTAAGCTTGATAACTTATAATGTGTAACATTTTTTATAGTATATTTGTTACGTTAGTTTGATTTGATTGACAACTGCATATTTAAATTATTACTAACCCACGTAATTGAATATAATATCACAAATCTGATCGCCGGATTGATCTGATAAGGTAGTCATGATCGGTACTTATAATACTATTATTATTGATATATTTGCCTTAAGTCTTAATTAGATTGCTTAAGTAACATTTTATTTAAGCCGAAAAAAGTCAACGAAATACTTACAAATTTCTAAATGCATTGTTATAACAAGTTATATATTTAGATATTTTAAGGCTTTATTTAAAAAAAAATTAGGTGTATATATTTTTTTATAAATTTGTTAGTTTTCCGTAGGTGTTTTACGATTTCGAGCATGCTCACAAATGACGTCACGCAAATGAGTCCTTAGGCTGTAATTACTGAATATTTTATCCCTTCACGTCCTTATTATTTATTACACGCACGCCATTCTATTCTAAATTATTTCTAAGGAAACACTTTTCTACAACCTGTCAGATGCACAAAAGAACACCTTTTGTTTACTTATTGTTTACCATGTCGCTCACAACTTTCAATACTACATAACGGAAAACAGATTGTATATTAATGCTATTTCTATGGGATTTAAATACCTACACGAATTTAAAATGAAAGCAAAATATATTCAAATCTATTGTAACTCAAAGCAATTAACACTGATCTCAAAGCGGCTCTTTTGTTAAATACTAGTTAAATATAGAACAAAAGCTTCTTAATAAATATTTAATTTACTCAGAAGCTTTTGTTTTATTTAAATAGTTATGTAATTTAATAAGTTGTTGCCTGTTATCGCGAACTAATCATTTTTTTTTAAGAAACGTTTATAAAAATAACTGATTCATACTTTTGGAGTCAATTTGTTCAAAAATACAATAATTATTAGTCTAACACGTAATTTAATGTTTTCAAGAAACATTTCTGATATAGATAATTACCAAAAACCATCTCCTTTAGTGTCCTAAATGCTAAAATATCTGTATATCGACTATTCTTATTTAATTTATGTAAGATCGTATTTAAAGCGGTTTTATGGTTTTTATAATAATGTTTTTTTTAAATTATTTTATAAATGACCGCTTTCATTACTTACATTACATGGGAAAAGCTCATACTGATAAAGCTTAACTGTTTGCTTAAGGCATAGAATTCCAAGTTTCAACAAATAGTATTATAATACAACATAATACCTAATTTATCATAATGCCACTATTCTGCATTATCTATTTTCATATACATGTCCACAAATTGCTTTCATGATATATAATACATCTTGTGAGTATAATGGTTTATATGTTTCGAGCATATTTAAAACATTTATATACATATAATAATAAAAAAAACTATCAATAAAATGTAGTTTCGGCAGAATGTGCTTAGGAAAATGATGCAAACCAATGCTTATGAGTAAAAAAATGCTTGGAAGTAAATGATACATGTAGTATGTAATGCTACTGTCTCATTGGGTGTCCCTTCTCGTAATTTTGAGTTCACAGTCGGTTCTAGTTTCAGAATTTGTCGTACTAGATAGCTCGTATTTTTCATAGTCTTTTGGACGCCCTGCTTTTTAATTTTATCTATGGAAGGCCTTGAAAAAAGAACTACTATTTAATTGACGTCTAGACTTTTGGATCTAATGGCGTAGGCGGTACAAAATGCCGTATCTACGATATCGCAGCTAGATTGAAATAATTATTATTAACAATTAATAAAATATTGATTAATATAACCATACTTACTGAAACACAACGTGACTATACGTAAATGTAGCTGTGTTATTATTTAATATTAATAACTTAATAAGTAGGGGTTTGTTCACATATTTCATTATAAGTTATGGTTAAATTATAAAAAGCTTTCAAATTAATTCCTTTGGTATCATCAAGAGCACTAAATTATGAGTTTTAGCATAGTAGTTTATGTTTCACAATAGCTTTGTATGCAACGCTTTGAATCGAATTGGATGACATAGATATATTGAGATTATCAGTGACGTTCCGTGATAATATCTTACCAAACGGCTAATTTAATTGACATTTGTATCTGTTCTGTTGCATTTTTTTTTTATAATTTGTGCTGATGTTAAAACATTTGTTTACTATGAACAACACTAAAAAAACGATTTTTCAAATATTAATACACTATAAAAAAGGGGTTATTTCTTACATACCTTTCGTGAAGTAAGATGTTAGTTAAACTTTATTGTAAATTCAAGCATTTATTTGAGAAGATAATATCTTAATTTACTATTTATCAAACATAAGTGGAATTTGCGGAAGAATTGTAGAAGTCTTGAAGGGTGAAGATGAGTTTTTACATTTTGGAAATTCATTCGGAGCGGGCTGTAATAAAATGAATAAAAGTGAAAATCGATTTTAACTACTTTACATTAACATATAAATTTATCACATTGATACAGTATCGTTGAAGTTTAACTATAATAGACAAGATGATATACATGTAATTGCAATATTTTAAAAAATCCAAAGAAATATTTTGAGAACTGATATAATATTACGGTTAAGATTTTATTATCATGTATTGTTGTGAACATTTAATTTTTTAAGCACCCGAGTAAATAAATGTGAGTAGCGCCACTGACACCGGTAAAACTTGATTTATGATGCAATTTTTCAAACAAAAGCCGGAGAATCCTTTCAAAAAACTTGCCACAATTACCAAGTCAATACTCCTATGTTAAATGGTTATTCAGATGGAGAGAATAGCGGCACCGACTCAGGCCTGGTCGTCTCGCGTCCATCGAGGATGTCAAGCCTGCAGCGACGTACCCAACGACGCAGCAGCTTGCGCATTGTGTGCCAAGCGTCATGCCGCGTCCGCGCCTCTTCCACTCGCTCGCACCTGGTGGAGGATGGCTGCTCAGCGTGCTTTGGAAGCCAAGAGGGCTGAAAACGATCCTAATGCAGGAAAGTTGACCATGACTCCATTGCGATTGCCAAGGGCTAGGACCAAACTTGTACTGAGTATACAAGCGCCAAAACTGAACACTGAAATTGAGAATGCTTTAATTACGAGAATAATGAATACAATAGATGGAATATGAATCATTTGAAACATACAAAAAGCGATAATTGATTTTAGTATTAAGAAACATAAGTAAAATGAAAGGCCAAGTAAGTTATATAAACGAGTTGTTTGGGGTTTTGTGCACTGAAACCAATAGAAAAGACTGACGTAGATGAATTTAAAAAATACTGTCGAAATGTTAGATATTTGTATTCTCGGTCTGTTGGTTTGGTGTAGTATTACAAATGTATTTATTTCATGAAATGTAAAAAGCCCTAATATGCACAAAGTGTCAAATTTATGTCTAAATTGACGTTAGTAATTTCGAATTAGTTATACATACAAATTAGAGCCTAGAATCCTTCGTCACGTTATGTATCATCTACTTCTACATCACAATGTATTTTTCTTCATCGTTTTCATGAAAAAAAGTGATGTCTAGTATTATGTATTTTTGATATTTTTTAAATATATGCTCTTTTACGTCTAATTTTTTATTTAATGTGTTCGTACGAAACATTCGTGTGAAGACAACATGAAAACCGAAAGTCAAAAGTCATCTAAAATACATATTCAGTAAGATTGAAAATTTTAAGATAACCCTAACAATATGAATTTCAATACACTTTCTACTTCTTTCTTTTGTAATTCAATAAACAATATTTATTAATGTAATTTTTTAGCAGATAAATCAATGATTTATTGTATATGTGTGTGTGTATTTTATTATTGTACAAATACCTTTTTATGAATATACTGATATACTCTATAAATATGTGCTCA
The DNA here is from genome assembly GCA_022683975.1 of Rhyacophila evoluta. NCBI lineage: Eukaryota > Metazoa > Arthropoda > Insecta > Trichoptera > Rhyacophilidae > Rhyacophila > Rhyacophila evoluta. The sequence goes on along the minus strand of JAGVSQ010009384.1, from coordinate 3,980 downwards.
TCTATTATTTTTTACTATAAAACCCCTCTTCAATGTAAAGATTCATTCCTATATCCAATTTATATGCAGAGACATTCGTGTATTGCTTTCGATTGAAGCAATTAAATTTAATTGTTTGCAATAGTAAACGTGAGTTGTTTTTGATTTCAGAAAGTCAAGATGACAAAACTTCCCTTGATGACAAAGGCATGCTCTGTATGTAAAAGAAAACGCAAATTATTGCGTTTGACTTCAACGTTTGAGTGTGATCATTTGAAAGAAGACAAAACATTATTAGAAAAAAAACTTTCGAGTTGACAATAAGAAAAACTTTTGAATGAATTATGCAAGCGGTGGTTTAAGTGGTTTTAAAATGTTTTTTAAGAGAGAAAAATGAAAATATTAGTCCGGCCGCAATTTATGAACAAATTGAATTTCATCTTAATTAATAAGAGATTAAAATCTTTTATGGGTATTTTTGAGTAACAGTTTCGAAAAATTTACGGCCGTCTGGTAAAAAAAAAATACTTCTAATTTATTTTAAATTAAATGTTTAATATATTTTAACTTGTTTCTATATAAAACACAACTCTATATAATAATGGCCACGCAACAAGGATTTAAATCAGCACAGTAAAATTTTTCTTAACCCGCAGGCTACATAAACTCAAATAGAGGTTTCAATAAAAGTTAGTAATCTATGCTATCGCTTCTATTGTGTAGTTAATAGAGAGTATATTTACGTAGGGTTTGTGAGATAAAACAAAACACGTAACTTAATATAAAAGTTATTTATTATAAAATTTGAGTTGATTTACGGGTCATAAATTTTTTTAAGATAATACTTTTCAAAGGACGAGAACCTGATAGGAATAAGATATTATTTGAGGGGGGTCAAATGTTACAACTGAAAAATCTGTGGTATACGATCGCATGGTGTTTTATGTTAAAATCTCATTTTGATGTAACTAATAGCATGGTATTTGCTTATCTATGGTATTTATTCCTAAAACGTACTTAGCTTACGCTTCGTAATGTATTGTAATTAAAAATATTGAGTAAAGAATCGAGGTAGTACAAAATAGTATTAATTAATCGTTTCGATACCAATATTAGTTTCACGAGCTTTTCAATTAAATAATAAAACCATTTTTAAATTAGGAAATCAATACTTTGAGTTTGTAATGCACCCTGTGGAAAAAATGAAAAGGTTTTCAGAAAATTCAGTGTTGACTCAATCCTTAAGCAAGCTTTCAGTAAATTTTTTTAGTGAAAATATTCACTGCTGAAAATAGATGCCGCTATTAGATTAGTTTATAATTGTAATACTGAAACATTTTTTAAACGATTATATCTATTCCCAGATGTTTATTAATATCTTTATCGTATTTCATCAGGAAAAATAATTAATAAAGCAGTAAATTAGTTATTATTTAATGTATTTCTATTTGTAATCTTATAGTTGATAATATAATATACAGATGTCGTTAGTAAAAAAGCTTCGCAAAAACGTGACGTTTTCATTATTGACTACGTAACTGGATGGTAATATGACCGAGTGTGGCACATTGTTCACATATTATATATTATTAAATAACAGCAATATGATAATTATAAAATATGAAATGATTTAATTAAATTAAGCCTGTAAAATAAGTAAAAAAAAGTAAAGAAAACTAAAAAAAAATAACATTTTTTTAAAGTTTCAGTCCACTTTTTCTGAGAAATGTCTTCAAATTACAAATAATTCGTTAAAAGTAACTATACTACTTTTTGAAAAGAGCAGTATGATTTTATGTGAAACATTTAGTTTATTCAGCGCCAGAGTCTGATTTAATTAAACGAGAGATAAACTTTCGAATGAAAAGACTTTATAAATTTTCCCTTTTTGTGAATAAAAGGCTAAATTACAAATTTACTACTAACCTACAGCAAACGAAAATTAATCATCAAATAACTTTAGGAGATATTTAAATTTTATAACGATACAGATCGAATGTTTAGTAAATACGGTTAAATGATTCCGAAACGAGTAAACAGTTATTAAAATATTTAATAATTTATCAACACCGATTAAAACTTGTATAAAAAAAAATTGAATATTTTCTTAGATTATTTTACTCAACCTTCGTTGTCAAATTTTATGTGGATTTAAAACGATGTCTATCCGAATAATTAATGTTTCCAGGAGTTTGCGTCCATCTGTCTTGCGTATGGTCACTCGAAAATATTATTTGTAAAAATTAACAAACTCACTTGTAGAAAATATTGTAATAAATCACTATCCAACATAAAATTTTATGCTCGAGAGAAATTAAGCTTGGGCACGTTATTCCGCATTTCAGAATCTCGTAGAAACTGTGGTCAGTTTATTTTTTCTCTAAAACTTAACAATGCTATTCTTTGATTCACATTATGGAAATCGTTTTATATTTTTTGTCGTTGTTATTGTACTAAATAGTTTTCATCATGATAATGTATATAACTATCATGACTGTCGAATAAATATTTTTTCTTTAGTTTTTACAGCTGTAAAGAAAGTAGACCATCAAACTTAATTATTATACACAGTACTGTAAGTTATAAACTGTATGTATTGTATTGAATTTATTCACACTAATACTAATAAAGCGACTACTAAGCTTTTTTAGGCTTTTTGATCCCTAACGTGTCATCGTAACATTTTAAACGATTCGTCAGAAAACATAATTGTATTAAAAGGTTATTTATGTGACTTTTTCCTTAATACTTTTTCTTGGTGAATGAGTTTCTCGCCTTAAATCTTTTTTTTCAGAAAGTGTTTTGAGTTGAGTTTTCATATACATGTAATATAAGTTTTATAATAATTGTAATGCAAAGCATAAAAGATAATGAATTGAACATTTTATTTTTTGAACGACTTTTTAAGTTATCAAAAACTTTGGATCTGAAAAGAGCATGCAACTCCATTCAAACAGATGTTGAAAATTTGAAAAAAAAAACACCAAAGATGAGACAATACACAAGAGTTTTAGATGGCCAACTGATAAAAAATGGTTGACAACCTATTATCCTAAAAAACTGTTCAGCTGAATCTTCACACTGTGATGATTTATTGTATGCTCCATTTTCAGAGCGAGTTTGGTGTTATACGTGTATAGATGTATATTTATGTATTATATATATAATGTTGAAAACCTTCTAAATTATTACATTAACGTATTTGCATCTGGAAACTAGATATAAAAAGTGAAAAAATATTGTCGTCTATGTGGCTTATTATATCATCCAAACGATACCCTGATGAATATATGAACGGTAAAATCGCGTCGTTAAAACGCGTTGTACAAAATAGTGCACTAGTTAAAAATATAAATTGGATCTTATGTGTTAAGATTTTTCATGTTCATGTTTCATTTTCAGGAGAGAAATTTAAATTTAAAAATATTTAAACAGATAACCAAAGAGATTTTACTGAATAAATTCTTTAATGTGATTTAATCAATTTTATGTGATAGCGTGGTAAATAATTTAGTTCGGTAGAGGCTAAAAATATCTGAGAGTATTGGTCATGTAGGGAAAATAATAATATAAGTAGTACGAAGAATATGCTGCTAGTAGAATCCATTGAAGGCGGATAGAGTAGAAGCGAGCGAGTGAATAATGTAAGGGCGTGATAGAAGCACCTACACTGATGTGAGCGAATGGGATGAGCTCGTGCTCGCAAATGGCGAGGAATGAGCATGAAGAATGCAAAAGGGCCGCGTCAGGATAGAGTGGGCTGGCAAACGCGAAAGCATTCGCTGTCAAGTAGCCGCACTGGCGTCACTGCGAGGGGGACACTGACATTTCATTATATTAATTATTTAACAAGAAATTAATTCAACAGCAGTATACTGTCGAGTCTTTTTTTATGCGCTACATACGTTCCGCAGAAAACCGCATAAAAAGTCTTATAGATTCTAATTTATTTAAAACTGGTAAACTTCCATATGTGAGATCACTGTAAGCGACCCGGGTTT